>SNQJ01S0067493.1:13083-39708 GCA_010110895.2 Picea sitchensis | reverse complement strand
GAGGGGGTAACCCCCCTCTGCACTCCCCCCCGTGGAAGAGTGTACATACTTATGGGGTGTAAATACTTCATGGGGTATAAACACGGTTGAAAGCAAGGACCTCTAAATCAGGAATATAATTAGGCTCCACAACCAACACTTCGATCTCCGAGGTTTCCAATAAAGGTAGAAAATATTATTGGAGGAGATCCACATTGAACATTGGGTTGAAACCAAGGAAGGAGGAAGTGTTGATCTCAAAATAATTGTCACCCATAGCCTTGGTGATGGTGTAAGGCCCATAGAGAAGTGGAAATAACTTATGATGGGTCCCACTAAGGCATTATTTATACAAATGTAACCATACCTTGTCTCCCACCTGAAACTTTTGCAGTACCCAGTGTTGATCATGGCACTTCTTGTACTTAGCATTGGCTTTATGTAAAATATCATGGACCTATTAGTGGATGTGATGAATCCACTCAATGAATATGCTGGCTTTTTCGGCCTCAGATTGAACATGGGAAGAATATGTCTGTGTGGTTGCAAGAGGTACTACAACATCAATGGGACCCAAGGGTTGGAATCTCAGCCCCACTTGAAATGGGCTATGACCGATGGAGCTATGAAGATCCCATTTTGTAGTTGTGTTGAACATAGGGAAGACTCTCATCCCATCTATGTGTATGCTTAGAGTTATACATGTGCAGGACGTGCACAATCATATTATTGATGACCCATGTTTGGCCATCGGTTTCAGGGTAGAAGACAATGGATTTAGTGATATTGGTTTCCAATAGTTACTAGAGACTCGACTAAAATGTGTTGAGGAACCTGTTGTCCCAATTAGAGATGATGGTTTATGGTATCCCAAAATGGACCCACACTCATTCAAAGAAGAGATTGGAAGTATCTTCCATTGTGATGCTCTTCTTTCAGGTTGTGAGAATGTCCATATTCGAAAACCAATCAAACACCATAAATAAGAAATCATTTCCTTGCTTCGTGGACGTAAGGCCAGACATGTAATCCATCAAGATGTATTCACAATGCCTCTCGATAGTAGGAAGAGGGGTGTATAAGCCTTTCTTATTGATGGTTGGCTTGGCAATGACATAGGAATTGCAAGATCTGATATACTAATTGATGTACTCTCTAAGTTTTGGCCAATAAAAATGTTTCAGTAGAACGACCACAATTTTATCCATGCCAAAATGTCCTACTATCCGACTGTAGTTATTCTCCCAAATTAGCTTTGCACGCTAGCTTGTAGGAGAAAAGATATGGACCAGATGGCGTAGCATTCCATATTGAATGTGAAAATCGGTGAAATTTGCGCATGTACTGAAGAGATGATAGGTGGTGGTGAAGTCATGATCTCATTGATAAAGTTGGGGCCAATCTGATGCCTCACTCCCATAGGAATGGAGCATGGTGGTGAGTGCAGCCATGGGAGGTCGACTGAGGCAGTCAACGACATGATTTGTGCTCCTTGTCTTATACTTGATGTTGAGATGGAACTACTACAGGTATGTGGACCACTTTTTATGGTAGTCATTCTTGTTGCACCCCTTTTGTCACCTGAATGAGGAAAATAGGGATGCTTACAAGCCCAGTTGGGTTAGTTAGGCAAGACAGTAGTGAATTAAAGATTTAGAAACATCAAACATAAGAAATAAACAAAAGACTAAGCTAAGAACAATAAAATAAATTAAACTAGAATGCATAAGGACATTAAAACAAGAATTAAACAACATTCATGCTACCAATGGAAAGGATTGTATTAGTGGAAAGAAAACACCAAAGAGAGAGGGATACTTATGGCTCCCCTCTTCCTCCAAGGGAGGGCTCTTGAACCCTCAAAGATTGAGCTCTTCTTACAACTAGAAAACTTGAAGTAAATGGTGAAGAAATCCCAATCTCATTCACTCAAGAGGTGATGTGAATAGCTCAAATGAAATGTTGCTTGTATGATATTGACGACGAAAGAGGATCCTCCAAGAGAATATAGGAAACATAACAATACAAATGAATTCATTGGAAATTTATTGCACCCATGGCCTCTTTTTATAGCATATCTTTGAGGCATTATTCAACTATTCTTCAGTGTGAACAAGGGGCCCTTTAGGGCACCCTTAGGTATTCGACCACCCCCCCAGTCGGTTTAAGCCGAGATTTGGGTGTCAAATCAACTTGGAAGTTGAACCATAAGTGGGTGGAAGGTCGACCAAAATCATAAATGCACCATTCTGAGGGGTGCATGTTTTTTTTCTTCTACATTTGCGCATCGTGTGCATGTGTGTGTTTCTTGCGTTTATGGATGGCACATGTGCACGCGCTTCCTCTCTAGTCTTAGTGCATGATGATTTTATAACTGGTTGTATAGTTTTGGGCCTTTTTCAAGTGCATTTTTGGTCCATGTATGAATTAATAGGTGTTTTGAGATGGTGGATTCCTGTAACCATTTGCGGATGAAATTTCAGTGATAATAGATGCCCCCTAATGTATGAGGTTAGGAGCATATGTATAGCTGAACTAAATCAATGTTTCTTCAACTGTGAGTACCATTGTAAGAAAGAGATATGAGGAGAGTTTCAAGAGCGACCCATTGGAGGGAGAGGGGAACTTGTAGGACCCAAACCTTTCACAAGGTGTAAAAAATAAAACTGTGTACAAACGAGGTAGGCATGCCCCATGCTCGTGTTATGTAACTCAAAAATGTGTAATACAATAACTGAAGCTGTGTGTTGGTGGAAATGAATATAGTGACCTCGGGGGCATGTTTGATGATAGCATAGGAAAATTCTGATGGTGAAAAATTTCTGAAAGGAGGCGATGACACCTATAAGAAGTGTCGTTGATTCACAGGCATTGATGGCCTAACAATGTTCAAAGGTCTTCGACAAATATAAAAACAACTGCAATAGTCGCAATGTAAGATCTATCACAACATGATAAAGTGTTGGAGTCGAATGTCTTAGAGGTAAACAATAATAGAGAGAAATGATGTTTCTCTTTGTGTCGTCCGATACTTCTCATTTTGAAGGTAATGAGAGTCAAGATACTGCCACCCATCTGGAAACTGTGTTGATGTCGACAGAAAGGGAGACGCGACTTCAAGAAGCGTAGGGCTTCATGAAATCCACTGGATGAAATCAGGAACTGAGGAGTAACATGGACGAAGTCTAGAAGTGGTGAGACTCAAGACTTCCCTTGGTTGGGGTAGAGGTAAAGTGGCAACAACCGTGAAACTAAATCTAGCATTAGGGGGACGACTAGATGAGGGTAAATTGTGCCAAAGGCATGACAAAATGGACAAACACAGAGATAAAAAAGGGGTATGGAAAATGGCATTGACGGAAGGAAGTGAAAAATTCCCCAATCAAGGGCAAAATGGGTTTCTTTATCGGAAAATGAAGGTCGCTAAAGGAGACAATAGAAAGCTATGAAAATGAAGAAAAAAGGTTTTGTACAATTACCGAAAGAATAAATAATAAAGGATAACTGTACAGATACAGAAATGGGTGCCCCAATGTAAGATGGATTGGCCTGATAATGGCACAAGTTGCATGGGAAACAGTTGGAGGGTGAGGGCCCCATAGGTGAGTTTCTGTATTAGGAAAGTGAATGGAGGAGAATCTGCAAATGGGAAAACTAACAGTGGATGAAATGGATGGTTAATGATATTACAGTAGTGCAGTCGAAAATAGAACCATGATGAAGTAAACTGGGATTCCATTGGGCAGGTGAGAAAAATGAGGAAAAGGAGTATGTGGCTGGTTCTCGACGATGCATACGACTATTGGGACTCACATCCCTAAAGGATGAAAACAACATGAGTGTCAAAGTTCCAAGGGGGACTATGAATGGGACAACTCATGTGGGGGAGAGTGCTACCGGGTGACAGTACCAAAATGTAGTGGAGGTGACAGAACTGCAGAGCCGGAGATAGGGATCCTAGAGGAAACGATTGGAGGGTGTGACTGGGAGATACAATTTGATATTTAGAGGGAATGACTACATGCCAGTGTCGATGATATACCTGAAGGGGTAATGCTGATGTATAATGATCAAGTACCTACACACATGAAAACCGAATACCCGACGTGAACAATATCTAAAAAGATCATATAACAGTTATTCAATAATCTGTGAATGTAAGCATGCGTACCTGAGTGTAATATGAGAAAAATTCCCCCTGGGGGCCGATGATGGATAGTGGCCCGAGGAGTGGAATGGTGTAGGTGGAAGGATACTGATCTCGTGGCTGAAGACGGATCAAAAAATGAATGCCCGGAGCTCATGGAATTGAGTCTAGAAGTTTGGAAAAAGGGACTATATATAGTTGTAGGGCCCATAATTCCACCTAATTTGTACCTGCTGTCTTATTGAGTGGACGAGCGATTTTAGAGGAGATTTGGAGATTCTGGGAGATTGATTCAGTCAATTTAGTATCAACAAGTTTCAGGTTAGTTGTCGTATCCTCCTGCATAGGAATTAGGGTTTCTTTTATGGGCAGGGTTGTATGGATGGTCATACAAGGGGATTTTGTGAGGGTGGCTTCCCCAATGCACGGGTGCTCAATGGATTCGTGTGCATGAGTGTGTGGCTATAACTTGGATTCGCACACATGCATGCATGGCTATGTTCCTAATAGTAGCACATGTGTGTGCAACTATGTAGCGAACAGGAGTGCCAAAAGGCACATATGTGTGTGTGGTAGGGGTGCATGTTTGCGCTCCTATATCACTGACAGTCGGACATGTGTGCATGACTATGGGATGAAGAGGTGTGCATATGTGCGCTCATGTGAGTAAAACATTTGCGCCATGGAGGCAATGGTGAAGGGTGTAAAAACTTATCTTTTGTGGAGATTTTGATGATTTTATGGGTTGTGATGGTTTATCAAGTATTGTATATGTGGATGATGGTGACCATTTGGATGATGTCGATTCATTGGAGAGAGAGGGATTGGTCATGCATAAGGGAGGCAGTGAGGGATGAGGAGCCAGCAGTCTAGGACACTTTGGCAGCTAGTGGGTTGTTGAATTGTTTTGAGTGTTCACTAGTGTGGGCACAAGAGTACTTATTGCAGTTCTTGATTTCAATGTGGAGTCTGTATCTGAATTTCTTCATGGTGCGGGGTGAGCATGTGGCCTTCACTGTGGTGGAGGATGTATATTTTCTAACTGGGCTCCATTTTGGAGGAACCCGATTACTAGCAGAGCTCGTGTTACCCAGGGATGGGAAATTGTTTGACTTAGCCCAGGGGTATTGTTCGAGGGAGAGATTTATGTTGACCTCCGTGATGAGTATTGGGGTGATGGATACCCTTGTGCATCGTTGCATGGAAAAGATGATCATGAGAGTCTATGGGTCTCTCATGACTCAGTGAATCAGTGGGGGTCATTTGAGGATTATGCAAAGGGAATTGAGCGGTGAGCATTTTTCCTGGGGCTTGATGTTGCATGCCAAGATGGTAGGGAATATTGACAGGTGTCGAGTTGCTGACTCGGGGGAGTTTTCCTTTGGGTCCATATTGGTAGTGTGGTTCTTGGAGAGGGTGTCGATGTTGTGCCCTAGAGTGCTTCTGGGCTCACCTGGTGTGTAAGAGCCTCGACTGAGGTGGTGGGTGATGATATTGGTTCTTCATGGTGGTGGGGAGAGTGGCCACTATTTTACAATCGAGGTTGCATAGGTGTCGCATCATATTCCACAGATCATACTTCGGTATCCTTATTTTGGGATGGACTTCAGGGATGATCCAGATATGGTGCTACCCTCGAGAGAGGTGTTCGACCACATAGGTATGATGTTATATTTGATGTTTTGATCTTTAGATAGTATAGCATGTTCGTTATGTATAGATGGATGTTGATTCTATCATTTGTTTGTTGTTTGTGCAGATGTGGGACCTCACAGGCGTGAGGTTGAGTTGGTTAGAGTGTCGTCTCGACAGAGGCTTGTGCGACCACTGTAGGGAGAGTCGTGGGTAGGGGAGAGATGATGAAGGGAGGATGCTAGGGAGAGGCCCGTTAAGGATGAGAGAGTGACCAGGAGACGTCATTACGACGACCCCAGTGTAGGGTTGTCGAGTTCTCCTCCGACAGAGACCGATGGAGAGTTTGCATATTTTCTCTGCCAATTAGACACGGTACTACATGTAGTACCCAAGGGGATGTGGGTGTGTATCTAGGACGAGGGGGTCCTGGAGCAATGTATTGGTCTTCCGATGGAGTCGTGGACCCTGATCCATAGAGAAGATGTAGTGGGGGAAGCGATGACTGGGTGGTTTCTCCCAGGGCTTGAGGGACTGATAGTTGGTGGGGTACCTCCTCTAGAGAGAGGACCAGGTGGTGGTTCTCTAGAGGTTCCATGAGGACCTCTATATATGTATTTTTGTATTTATATAAGCCTGCAAGCCCATTTTGTATATGGTGTGGTGACACCAGTTTTGTATCTATATAGCGGTGAGGTTTCACCGACCTACGGATGTTGTATATGTATGATGTTTTGTAAAAATTGATGCCACATTGACCAATATGTATATATAGATGGATATATATTTTAAGATATTCGTGATGTTCACATGTGTTGATGTTTTTTAGTGCTTTTTATTATGTTTTATCTATATGCTGTGACAAACTTATGATGGTTTATGAATGTGTAAAGTCATCTTGATGTCATAAATGCCAATCTAACACTAGGTTATCCATATGATCTGCTATTTGATTGAATTGTCTTGGAATATTTGTAAATGTGAGTGAATCAAAATGTCGAGATAAAATTCTAACTTGCAAGTATTTGCAAAAGAGGCAAGGATCGTGGACATGGTACACATTGTTGAGATGAAGGACCACGAGTTGGGAATCTAGTAAAATGCTAAGGTGTTGAATATGGCGATGACTGGCCTCGGCAAGGAGGCCAATGATGACTGTGTAGTCTTCTTGGTTGTTGGTTGTTGAGCCCAAACATATGTCATTGGAGTGGAGCAGTTCATGTAAGGGGGAAAAGAGGGCCAAAATAGCCGAAGCGAGATTCTGTGTCCACCGGCTAGCTCCGTCGGTGTAACCGATGTGGTAGGCCGATGCAGGAGGCATCTGTCAATAATAAAAATGGTAGATTAGATGCAAGGAATGGAAAAATAAGATTAATAACTTCTACAAAAAGCGTACAAAAAGAAAAAGTTTAGTGTAGAATGGCTATGCTTAGGCGTAAAATTTGTTTACGTACAACCCGTTGATGGATTCTTTGAGGGGGTGGCCTTCTGGAGAGGCTAGGATGTATGCAACTTTAGTGAGGAAATGTTGGATGATGTAAGGTCCATGCCATAATCATTCAAAATTTCCATGGCCGAAGGTATCATAGGTGATAGTGTAAGCAAGGACAAGTTCACCTTCGTTGAACGATCGAAGGTTGACATAAGGATCAAAGGTGGCCTTCGACCATTTTTTGGCTGCCTCATTTTTCTGTAATGAAGACCAACGGTCTTCATCCAACGACTCTTAGTTGAGAAAACGTTGTTCCATTGGAGTAGTGTCGGGTAATATCTCAATAGCGGTACGTAAGGTGGGAATTTCGCACTCAATGGGGAGAGTATCCTTGACCCCATGGCCAAGATGAAATGGTGTGAAACTAGTGGCAGTTTTGACTGCCATGTGATAATCCCATAGTGTGGAAAACAACATATGGTGCCAATTGGTCTTATGTTTGTTAACCATGCACTGCAACATGGTTTTGAGGACCTTGTTGACCGCCTCTACTTGTCCATTGGACTGAGGGTAGTATGGGGAGGTGAACTCATGGGAAAAGCCTAACCTAAATGAGAGTTCTATGAAAATATCATTCTTGAAATGTTTCCCGTGATCAGATACTAGTTGGAGTGGTACTCCAAAGCAGGAGATGGCGTGGTTAAAGAAAAAATGCGTTGCAGTGTCGGTGGTGTTGTTGAAGGTAGGCATGGCTTCATCCCATTTGGTGAAGTAATCAACTGCAACAATGATGCATTTGTGCCCATTGCTATATGGAGGGTTGCAAGTCATGAATTCTATGCCCCATTTGGAAAATGGGTCAGCAATAATGACTGGGTGGAGAAGAGTGAGTGGTTCCCTTGCTTTGTTTGCATATAGCTGACATTTGTCACAGTGCTTCACAACGTGGATGCAATCATGAAACAATGTGGGCCAAAAGTAGCCGGCTCAAATGATTTTCTGGGTGGTAGACATCCCGTAGAGGTGGCCACTGCATGTGCCACTGTGGTAGTCATTCAAGACTCCGTCAACTTCATCGATGGTAAAACATGGACGAAGTATGGTGTCAACCCATCGACGATATAAGATATCACCGATAAGGAGGTAGCAGGGGGCTTGGTGTCTAATACGTCGATGATCATATCAGGAAAGGTGATGTCCAAACTTTTGTGTTCGGAGGTAGACGAGGAGATCATCGTACCAAGGATCATCTGAAGGGATGAAATATAGATGTTTGTCGGGGAATTCGGTATTGACGAGAGAGATAGTAGTATCGGAAGGAAATGTCGCAATGAATTCAGCTAGGATGAGGGATTTCTTTCTTTTGGGTGTTGAAAATTCAAGGTTGTACTCCTGAAGGATGACAATCCATCGAGAAAATTTTCCATTAATTTGTCGCTAACTGAAAAATTATTGCATTGGGTTGGAATCTACTATGAACTTGGTACTTCAAAGCATAATGTAATGGTGTAGCTTCTGAACTGTGAGGACAGCTGAAAGGGTGAGTTTCTCTTCGTGATTATATTTCAAGGGTGGTCCTGAAAGATTCTTACTAATGTATTAAATGACATGCTCACGACTGTCATCCCCTGATTGGACGAGAACTGTTTCTACTAAAATGATTGATACTGATAAGTAGAGGATATAGTCGCGGTCATAGTCGAGTGGACTAATCAACAGGGCATTGGAGAGTTCCCATTTGGGGTCATCAAAATCAGACTGGGCATGTTCATCCCATTGAAATGGGATGTCGTGGTGTAGCAAGTGAAGGAATCCATGTGCAGGAGTGGTGTAATCTAGGACAAAGCATCACAGAAAGTTATCTTTGCCTTGTAAGCTTTTCAGTTGGCATAAATTCTGTGGTGGGGAAATTTCCGTGATGGCTTGGACCTTGAGGGGGTCCACTATGATGTCACATTGGGAAATCATGAACCCAAGGAGGCAGTCAACGATGATGTAAAATACGTACTTGAAGGGCTTCAAGTGGATATTGTATTAACGACACCTTTGGAAGAAAATGTGTAAGTCATCTAGGTGTTGAGTGCATTTCTAGGATCGAGCGGTGAGATCGTCCAAGTAGGCTAGACGATTTGAGCCAGATCATGAAAAATGTATTTCATGGTGCGTTAAAAAGCATCTCCAGCATTCTTGAGGCCAAAAGGCATGAAACAATATGAAAAGTTACCCCAAGGGTTAGTGAATGCGGTTTTGTATTGATTGGTTGAGTGGATATGAATTTGGTTGTAACCAGAGAAACCATCCATGAAGGAAAAATCCTCATGGTTGGCACAATCATTGATAATTTGGTTGATGAAGGGTGTTGGAAAAGTGTCTTTGGGACAAGCATGATTAAGATCGCGAAAATCCGTACAGACATGGATAGTTCCCTTCTTTTTGTTAAAGGAGACGAGGTTGGAGACCCATGACGTATATGCGATGGGGTATATGAACCCTGCAACACGCAGTTTGTCAATTTCATCTTTAATGGCCACTGCTTTGGATGGGTGTAATGGATGTTTCTTTTGTTGTATAGAGGCAATATCAGGCCATGTGTCTATATGATGTTCGACAATAGAGGGATCAAGGCTAATCATCTATGTGTATGACCAGGAAACAATTTCTCGGTATTCCTGGAAGAGAGCTTTGTAGGCTGTAATTTCTTCAGGAGAGCATGCAGCGCCAATGGTGATTTCCTCTACAACTCCAGGTTTGATGGAAATATCGATTTTGATGGTGGGGGAAATATTTTCCATATTTCCTTCTTCAAAAGCGTCGAGGGAAGGGATAGGGTTATTGAACCAATCTATATAACTTTATGGGAGAAAATATTTGGTTTCGACTACGTAAATGGGGTTTTGGTTAGAAGGAGCGAAGGCTTCCTATGAAAGAAAGAGTGCTTTGTGGTGGAGAACATCCCATGGGAAATCAGGGGTAGTTAAGTCATCGAGGATGTCTTCATCGTAGTGGAACTGTTGAGAATATAGTGGATCTAGGGGAAGATAATTGGTGACTGTCACCGTATGGTTGTATGTTGGTGGTGATGATGTAGAGGGGGTATCATAAGGAAGTTGCGATGTCTCCCTCGAGATAAACCAAATATCGAGATATTATGGGTTGAAAACGGTGGTCGGGTGTAAAATTTCTATGGGGAAATGAACTGGAGAATTGGGGGAAAATCCTCCTCTAGACTATCGATGAACCATGGAGGAGTGGGAATTCCTTCTAGATCGAGGGATAAGATATAAACAATATCGGGAGAGGGAGTAGGAAGAATTACCAGGGTTACCAGATGTGGGGTGATGGTAGGATTGGGAATAAGGGCCAAGTGATGACGTCGATACTCAATGATTGTAGGACAACGATATGTGAAGTTTTCAAGTGATTCAAAGAGAGCGCAAGGATATCGCATACATTCTTTGATAGAGGTCGTGGCATAGTGGATGTCATTGACATACATGGGAGATGATGTAGATGAAAGAGGTTTTTGTTGGATGCTCTGGCGAACTACCATTAGGGTGTGTTGAAATTGAGGTAACATTGGGGGAAGTGACGAGTGGTTTCGGCGCCCATGGGAGTTGAGTTGAATTAAATTGCGTAGCTCAGGGAGAGATGGGAACTTATTGGTGGGGTGTCCATATTTCTCGCATAGTGCACAAGGAGGTTGAATGCATGGTGGAAGTGGAGCGACAAGCTATTTCTTCTTTTGTCTACCCCCAGTGGTAGCAGGGGTGTTAAGGAGTGGAGGTGTGGGTGGGATGGTGGGGGTAAGTATTGGAATATGGATTGGGATTCCTTCTTTTGGGGGAGGGAGGAATGGTTGAGGGACTATCTCAGGTGGATGTAGATACCATACAGGAATTTCCAGTTCCATATTAGGAAGGGTAAGCATTGCAACTACCTAGAAAGCTTGTACAGCTGACAGGGGGTAAAAGAAGAGGATTTGGGTAATGTCTTGGGGGACTGTTTCCCAAACTGGAATGTGGCCCTGTGGGAGGGTATAATTAGGAACAGGGGGAGATGGAGAGTTCTTAAAGGATTCCTGAGGGAGGAGCTCTATGACTAGTGGGACATCAGATGGTAATGAAGCCTCTGTGGGAGGAAGGGTATCTCCAGTTTTTGTTCCATTGGATGAGATGAAACATACTTGTGCTGAGGGATGTATGAGAGGGGGTGCTCCATGGTATGTCCCTAGCAAGGATAGGTCCTTGAAAAAATTTGGACCCATTTCGATGAGTGGGTAGGATTCGGGATTAGTGTGAACCAAGGGTAGGATATTATCGATGTTGGAGGAAGGATTGGGCTCGTAATGTGACACTTGGTCAATAGTGACGATATTCCCATTGTGGGGGAAAATCATGGTGTGAAACACAGAAGAGACAACTACCTTCATAGCATACATGTAGCTAGGACTGAACAATATATTGTAATCAAGTGGGGCATCGATAACCTCAATGTCAATAAAAATGGTTTTTCTCCCAAGTTNGGTATGAGTTCAAGGGAGACAAGTTTCTACCATGCGGATTTGGACATGATGCATGTAGATGCACCTTCATCAATGATGCATCGATGGATTGTGATGTTCTGGATTTTAACTGGTATTTGAAAAGCAACAAGAGAGGGGACGTGAGGTTCTCCACTATTGAGATCAAATGCGATGAGTCGGGTATTGGTAGGTTTGACTTTCCCCAAGCAGGAAAGTAATGAATTTTGTTGAGTCGGACAAGTTTGAAGTACTTATAAGACTGACATGGTTGCAGGATATTGTGCCAAGTCATCGACCAGACTGTAATTGTGAGCCACCCTAGCCAGAGGGTTGTTGAAATTCCTTCACAATGGAATGCGAGGAATACGAAGCAGTGTTTCTGTATTAGGGCACATAATCATCAAATGTGGTCCAATTTTGATTGGGGGTTCTTTCGAGGTGGTGGGAGAATATTCAGGGGGGTGTTGTATTGATGACTACGTGTTTGTAGAAGAAATTACTCTTCACTGGTGAGGAGGATAGTGCAATCTATAGGGTTTCCAAGATTTGGATACTATCCCATCTGAGGTGTGGCAGGATGTATATCATGTTGAGTGTTTCTCACCCCTTGGTGGGGGATGGACTTTGAAGTACGACAGGGGGTGGTTGTTGTACATATTTTTGTGGGGCATGTTGGGGGGGCAGGCGGTACTGGGGGACATGGTCTTTTTCTGGATTCTTTCATCTGTTTAAAATCAGCTATTTTGGGGCAATGGTGAGTATAGTGGCCATACTCTCCGCAAAGGGAACAAGGGAATTTTTTATGAAGATTGTTTTTATTCTTCCCTTGGCGTTTGTTTTTATTACCCCCTTGGGGGTTCTAGTTCCCTTGGATTTGGTTTTCCCCGGCAGGTTGGTTCTTTTGGGGGTGGTTTTGGTTCCCTCCTGGTCCTAGATTATTTTTTTTTGGGTGTTTTCCTTTCTTTTTGGCATTGTTCGAATGATGGGTTGGATTTTCCATATTCAGTTGTTCAAAATTTTGATATTGCTGAATGGGAGAGGGATTAACAAAATTAACCCCAGTGTGTGGTTGTCCTTGTGGGGAAGCAATGGGTTGGGGAGGACCAGGAAATGGGAAGTATGGATTATGTTGTGGTAATGATCCGTAGGGTACATAGGAAGGCATGGCACTTTCACTAGTGCTTACGGTGTAAGAAGAGGTAGAGGCGTCTCCAGAACTAGGTTGAACAACTGGGCACATCATGGGTGTCAACGGGGGTCCACTTACGGGTGGAGGAAGGGCAACATGGTATGTCTGTTGATAAGGGGGAGGGGGATAGTAAGCATTTCCTCCATATATCAACGGATATGGAGGTGTACCATACGTAGTTGGTTGTGGGGGGTATGTATTGTGGTGTGTCATGGTACCAATCAATCCATCCATGGAGTGAGACATCCCAGGTTTGTCCTGGCCGAATGGCATGGGTCTCGAAGTGTCAGGTAATACCGTATATACATATCCTGACTGTGAGTAAATGATTTTGAACTGTTGGGCCTTGATGATGGATTCTTCTTTAGACTGAGGGAAGGTGGCAACCACGTATTTGGCAAGGAGGGACACAAGGGATTTGAGAAACCAATTAAGGCATTGTTGCTTGGTGGCTTCTACTTTGCATAGACTACATCGCCAACTCCATTCGTGAATGTGGTCAGTGATGTGTGTAGTGGTGGTTTGTTTAAACTCTGAGAGTATTTTGAGACCATTGTCATGATGGATTGGTAGTTGAAAGAAGGTCAAAAATGCTTTGGCCAAGATTCAAAGGTCGTATGGGACCCATATTTTTCTTCTAGATACCACTTGGTTGATGGGCCAGTGAGTGTGCATTGAAATAACCTTAATCGGACAAAGTCGTCCATGATGTTGTTTGAAGAGAACCATAAGTGGAAGGTCATGATATGGTTGCTCGGGTCATCTCTATCTTTTCCTTCAAACTTGGGGATGTCTGAAGGTAGTTTGGTAGGCATTGCAGGCCATGTGGGGTCGTGAAAGATGGGATCATTAGTGAGTTTATCCAGATCCGATATGTTGAGGGAAGCCAAGTATGACATATGGGGTTGTGGTGGAGGATTAGTTCCAACGATGATGGGAATGTTTTATGTGCTTGACCACAAAATATGGTTTGTTCTGTCCATGGTGTGAGTGGTGTGTGTCCCTGACCCATGAAGGAGGCTAGGTGGGGTTGTACTTTCTCCTAGGGAAGAAGTATTCCCCCCGCTTCCTTGTACAGGAGAGTGGGTGGATGGTTGATCTTGGGAAGTGGACCCAAGTAAATTGGAACCGAGAAAAGAGGATCCTAAGACAGTATCACTCATAGGAGTGTGAGAAGGTGGAGCCGATGAGTTGGGAAGACTAGGAACTCCCCCTAGAATGGGAGGGATATTTATCAAGAATCTGGAATGACAGAGATTCTTTGGGTCCCCTATGATGTCCAACTACCAAAGTGGATGTGCACAAATGGTGATGAGAGCAGTTAATGAACAAGAGACTTTGTATAACTTGGACCTTCAAAATCTTTTTCACAATCGCATGTAATCACAAGGGAATCATACATAAATCAAATGATAAAGAAATATAAATGTGGATAGGTGGATTTTGTCTGCATGGGGGAATAAAGAAACAAATGCTTGTGTCCTAAAAGACTTAACTTCATTCCTCTCAAATAGCACTAGACCTTCCAATAGCACTCGACAGTGGGGCTTGAAGCCACCGGAAGAGGAACTAGTGAAGGATGAAGTAATCAATTATAATGAGGGGTAGAGGGTGCATATCCCGAAAGAGCTGGCGATATTTCCCAATAGCCACACAAAATTCGATCAAGGTGCAATTGCAACCCACAATTGCCACCTGGGTATATGTCCTATAATTTGGTCACTAGGTACCTCAATCAAAGTGCGACATTTAGATTTTTGGCCTAAGAAATGAGTCACGGGCTGGATCTCATCCAAGAGGTGGGTGCCTTAAGGGGGGACGCACAAAACAACCGAACCTTGGCCTTCAACCCTTCACGGGTATATCCTTACCTTATGGTGTAGGAACACTTGACTTGGAGGATTTAAAGTTCCCTATTTGAAAACTTCTATTGTTTGAAGATGTGAGAACCAGATAATGGGGCGTTATTTTGATGCCTATCCCAGAGATCCTACCTAGAATAAAAAAATTCTTTTAGCACCTCCTATGGAGGAAAACTTAGTGATTTTTTAGAAAATTTTTAGATGTTTATTTGAGAGATTGAGGGTGTGAACCAATATCATTGAAATTAAGTGGGAGTGGATAGTTTCGTCAAGAAAAGGGTGGGGTGTTCCAGAATCCCTTTGGAGGAAGCTTACTTCAACCTCCATGTTTCGAGATGAAAAGTATGTGAGTGAATAGTGAATTTGTGTGTGAACAAGTGAAAGTGTGCCAAATTTTTAATAAGTTAGGTGTCACCTTGCTGCATGTGGACTTCGTGTGGTCCTTACAAGTCTTGATTACCTAATTAACTAAATACCATTGGTACAACCTTGCGGAATTTTAAAGTCTCTAGAGAACTAGCATGTGGACATGTGGGTCCTTACCAATTCTTTAACTCCCTAGTGTGATTTAATCTAAGAAAGCTTCAAAACTATCCTAGTTTGTGCACATGTGGGCATGTATGGGCCCGTTACAAAACCTTTAAAATTCCCTGGTGATTTAATCTAAGAAAGTAAATTTTAACACTATCCTATCTTTGTAGCATGTGGGCATGTATGAGCCCTTACAATCCTAAGATGTGTTTGAAAAAATAAACCAAGAGGAGTCTTTAGGGGGTTGTTGTCCTCTCCTAAAGATTTTGTCTTCTCAAGGGAGATGAAATTTTCCCTCAATATTTTTCTGATTCTCAAGATTTCTTTATGGCGCGATAGAATAGAATACTCAATGATTGATATCCAATTTATGGTCCCAATGCAAGTTTTATATGTGATATAGAATGATTCCAACTTATACTTTAATCAAAGCAAGCCATCCATATGGCAAAATGAAAGAAAAAAAGGAAATAATGATTTTAACCCCCTAAGTGCCTATGTTTTGACTAATCCCTTCATATGGAGAGGGTATATAAGTTTGGTGCATGTTAAAATCTGCATGGAATCAAGTTTAAGAAGGCTATGGACCTTCAACAGATCAAAAAAACCCTTACAATATTTTATTTTCTGGATAGATGTGTGGGTCACATAGTAGACATAGGCGCATTGAGCGCCAATGCACGAATTGAAAATGACCTACTAGAGTAGGTGCACAGACTGCACTGAGAAATACAGTGGGCTTGGCGCACGTGCACTGAAGACACGCATGTGGGTCAAAAAACCTGTGCACTTTCTGTTACACGGTCGTGAAGAAAAATTCAGAAGAAATTCTCTAAGCTTAGCTTTGAATTATGGTTCCTGCAAGTTAAATAACCAAAAGAAAGAGCTAAAATAACCCAAATGGGGGAGTAAATTGATACTTAGTCCCTATTGGAGTCACCAATTTGTTTCACCCCTTTTGTCACCTAAATGACAAAAATAGGGATGCTTACAAGACCAGTTGGGTTAGCTAGGCAAGACAACAGTGAATTAAAGAGTTAGAAACATCAAGAATAAGGAATAAACAAAAGACTAAGCTAGGAACAATAAAAGAAATTAAACTAGAATGCATAAGGACATTAAAACAAGAAATAAACCACATTCATGACACCAATGGAAATGGTTGTATTAGTGGAAAGAAAACACCAAAGAGACAGGGAGACCTATGGGTACCCTCTTCCTCCAAGGGAGGGCTCTTGAACCCCCAAATATTGAGCTCTTCTTACAACTAGAAAAATTGAAGGAAATGGTGAAGAAATCCCAAGCTCATTCACTCAAGAGGTGATGTGAATAGCTCAAATGAAATGTTTCTTGTATGCTCTTGACAAGGAAAGAGGATCCTCCAAGAGAATATAGGTAGCATAACAATACAAATGAATTCCTTGTAAATGTATTGCACCCATGGCCTCTTTTTATAGCATAGCTTTGAGGCATTATTCAACCAGTCTTTAATGTGAACAAGGGGCCCTTTAGGGCACCCTTAGTTCTTTGACCAGCCCCCTAGTCAAATTCAGTTGAGATTTGGGTGTCAAATCGACTTGGAAGTTGAACCAGAAGTGGGTGGAAGGATGACCACAATCATAAATGTGTCGTTCTAATTGGTGCGTATTTTTTGTGTCCACAGTCGCGCATCATGCACATGTGTGATTTTCTTGCATTTCTGGATGGTGCATGTGCACACACTTCCTATGTAGTCTTAGCGCATGATGATTTTATAACTGGTTGTATAGTTTGGGCCTTTTGCAAATGCATTTTTGGTCCATAGTTCATAGGTGTTTGGAGATGTTGGATTCCTGTAACCATTTGCTGAAAAAATTTCAGTGATAACAGTTCTTCAACTTCCCTTGTGTCTGTATGAACTGCAAAGGCTTGTGATCATTGTAGATGATTGTCTCCTTTCTAAGAATGTAATGTTCCCATTGACGACATGATTTCATAATGGAATACATTTCCTTGTCATGGGTGGGGTAATTACAGAAGGTATCTGAGAGTGTCTCACTATGGTATGATATCGAATGACCATGGTGAGTGAGAACTATGCCTACAACATAGTCAGATGCATCAATGTCAATCTCAAAGTTTAGTTGCAGATCAGGTTAGGAGAGTATTGGATCTGAGCACAAGTGATGCTTCAGATCATCAAATGCTCGTTGTTTCTCCTTCCCCCATGCGAAATTTTCCCTGCCACCTCCCTTGGTCACTTGGTTGAGGGCCCATGCAATATGGGAGAATCCTAGCATGAACCATCTGTAGAAGTTGGCAAGTCCCAAGAAGCTCCAAAGCTCGATTAGTGTGGTAGGGGCTAGACAATCATGAATGACTTGGATCTTAGCTAGATCCACATGTACCCCATTCTCATTAACAATGTAACCCAAGTATTGGACCATGTTCATGCCAAAGGAGAATTTTTTCAAGTTGGCATATAGCTTGTGTTGCCACATAGTTCTCAAAACCTATTGAATATGATGCATGTGCTCCTCCCAAGTTCTGATGAAGATTAGGATGTCATCCATATATAGCACCACAAAAGAGTTGTTTAAGGGTCTCAATACATCATCCATCAACCTCATGAAAGTGGTTGGTGCATTTTTTAAGCCAAAGGGCATGACCAAGAATTCAAATAGACCTTCTTTAGATTTGAAAATTTTCTTCCATACATTAGTCAGTTCGATGGAAACCTGGTGGTAGTCAGAATTTAGGTCAATATTGCTAAATAAATTTTCCCCCTTGAGTTGGTCAAGAAGGTCATCAATTCGAGCAATTGGATATTAGTTCCTAACTGTGATTTTGTTTAATGCATTGTAATCAATTCAGAGTTGCTAGGTCCCATCTTTCTTCTGTGCCAGTACAATCGAGCTTCTGAAAGGGGAGGATTTTGGTTTGATGTGCCCCTGCCCCTTTTGAAGAAGTTGTTGGATCTTATTCTTGATCTCATCCTTTTCCATCAGTGAGCTACTATAGACTGGTCCATTAGGCAGGGGTGCACCAAGGGTTAGATCAATTTGATGCTTGACTTGGAAGGGTGTTGGTACCCCGGTGGGTGAGGAGAAGATGTATTTGTACTCTTCCACATTCTTGTCTACTTGCTTCTGATGTAAAGAGAGGCTCTTTGTAGAGGCCACAGATGTGGCAGAAACCTTCTGCTCACTGTGATAATGAATCACAAATAAGAATAACATATTGGACTGTGAAATGACCTTACTACATTGCTTAGCAGAGATTAGAGAAATAGCGGTAGGCGACGCTACCTCTGGTATCCTATATAATTGTCTACCCAAAGTAATAATAACATTATGGGGTCTAGACTCACACACAACATGTCGCTTCCACAAATATGGTTGTTCTAAAATAATATCACAAACCAAAAGGGGAAAAATATCACACAATACCTTGCCTTTGAAGGGCTTGATGTCATAGGGAAAATGACATTGTTGGCTAAAGAGGAGATATATTCCTTGGTGAAGTTAGCCAATGGTGTAGGGATGTGGGTGTGGTGTCATCTACAGGTCCAGCCACTTGATGACCTATGTTGAGATCATGTTCTTCTATATGCCGCTATCGACAATGAAATGAAGTGAAGCACCATTTACCCACATATGTGAGTGAAAGAGGCATTCCCCTTCCTCTGGTTCTTCTAGTTCTCTTGGCTGGAATTTGGTCGTAGTGATAGTGGCACTTGGTTTGACATCAATAATCTTCTTCCCTTCTTATGGATTTGATTTAGAGTCAAAATCTTCCTCTGACTTGGAAGATTTCAGCTCGAACACCATTGAATTCTTAGAGCGACATTCTTCGGTGTTGTGCCAAGGTATTTTATGGTCACACCACTTTCTCATGTCCTTCTTTGACTTCTCATTACCTTTATTGTGTTGAATATTGGATTGGTTGTCCTAAGAGTGGCCATATTTTATCTATCCCTTATTTTGTGGGTTGGGTCTTCCTTTTCCCTACTTTGGCTCTGAGGAGTTTGAATATCCAAACTCTCACCTCTTCTTCTTAAATTTATGCTCAATCTTGACAACATATCTATAATTCGCACCTAAATATGCAATGTCCAGAAACTCCATTTCTTGTTGAATGTATCTATGTATACAGCCGCGGTATTTGAGCACTAGATCTCATTTAGTGTCTTTGATACCCAATTTGGTGCACAGGGTATGGAAAATATTGGTGAAATCTGGTATTGTTTGGTCCCTTTCCTGATGCAACGTGGTCCATCTTGTGTACTAGTCCCTGCAGCTTCCAACATCATAGTATTGTTCTTTAATGGAATACCTAAAGGAATCCCATGTAGGGGCAACCGCAAATATTGCATATTCCTCTATGGCCCTTTTCTCAGAGTAAGTATCCCTAGTCCTTAACATGGGGGATAACCTTGAGGAGTGAAAAAGTAACATTTTCCCTATTGAAAAAATTGCGAACCAAAAAATACCCTTCAAGTAGATTCAACCATTTATCTACACCATCCACATCTATCAGTGCTTCAAATAATTTAATATAAAAATTTACTTGTACCTTGAAAGGGGTTGCATGGCTGCTTGATGAATATGTGTCTCCTGTGGGAAGTTGCCGAAGGATATGTGCAAAGTTGTCCATCATTTTTTTTCTTTGTCATGCAAGGGATTCCTCAAGCAATATTTTAAAAGGATCTCCTACTCCATCATATTTATTCTCGTCACCCATGGGTTGTTGTTGGGCTCGACATGGTTGATCTTGCAAAGGCTTGACTAGTTCGAGTCCCAACTTCTTCTACCCAGATCTTATCGGGGACATGCATGAAGAAAAATAAATGAAGAGAATACCACTCTGATACCATTGATCTACATTTATGAGTGAAATGAAATGAATAATAGACTGAACACAATAACACAAAGATACGAAGAAAAACAACAAATATCTAGTGAACAATAACTTCTACTTAATAAATAAAATAGGCTGAAACTATAATATGCAGAACTGAAAAATAATTATTCAAATTGTGGTAGCTATCTCTGAGAAGAGATGTGGCTGCTAAGCACATTCGTCTGAGAAACATGATTACAATGAGGCTCTAGAGGCATTTTAAACATTACTCATGAATTCCAAAACCCTAGACATCCAAAAACCTAACCCTAGGAGATGAAACGCCAAAAGTTATGTGGGTCTGATGGGTAAGTTGGTACCTCAACTTCCCGGGGTCATAAATTTTGCATACAACCTATGTTTTAGGCACATAATATCCCATTGGAAAGGTATTTTTGAGAAATACACATTATTTCATAAAATTCTAACTCCGTCTACAGTTTAACTGTGGAAAGACAAAAAAAACATTGTTTAGGGCCCCAAAATGGCCTTGGAAGTACATAAATATGTACTGACATGAAAATTTCCAAAATAAGCCAGTTGTATTAGGTGGGTGGTCACCAATATCCACCTGGAAGCTGTGTAGGGCTTGAGACATCCCTAGACGTGTAGAACCTACAATTACAATGAATTACAGAAGAACATGTTAAACTAAAAACTATCAAAAGGAGCCAGTCAGAATAGGTGGGTGGCCACCAATATCCACCTGGATCATAGTCTTTCCATATTTATTTTTATATGTAAAACGATGTGACATTTATTCCTAATTAGTTTCTTACCCTATTTTTTTGAGATGACGTGGTAGTTAGGATATGATGTGATTTTATATAACTACGATGACATTTAGCCTTTTTTATCCATTAACACATGGAGAGGTACGATTCACTATCAATCTTAATATCAAATTTTTTAGGCATAATTATTATTGTTAGTTGACTAAATTATCAATAGATCTAAGTTTATTTCCAAGAAATACTACAAATCTTTACTTTCCTACATTCCTAGAATTCGACTTATATAAGTTCACATTGGTTTAATTTAATAGGCAATTTTTATGTTTTAGTATGATACGCCATAGATATTTTTCATTTATAATATCACCCTATGGCAAATAGAAGGCCATGAATTGAATATACATGGGGCATATTGATTACTTATGGAATCATCCTCTACCCTAATGCTAGAAAATTTGTTGATTGCTCTTTTATTTTTTATACTTGTGTGGATAATTAAGTCTAGCAATCCATAGATTTGGGAATAATCGGATTTGTAGTTAGAATAAGTAGATCTAGGATTATGTCTAGAAGGATCGTCGCACCTTGCTCAGTGTTAAGCGTGTGATAATATAGGATCGAAGCAGTTTGCATCATGGTGGTCTACGACATTGTTGCAGTTTTCTCAATGTTAAGGGTGCAACGATCACTTGTACAAAGAAAAAGAGAAGCTTCTCGATTAGGGATGATTTTAAGGATGGAAATTTATTTTTAAATGTAGAAACCTTGGCAAATCTTACTAATCCTTTATATGCCAATTATAAATGTTTTGTGATATTTTTGTAAAAATATTCAAATTTCTAAGGATTTTATATAGTTTTTATAAATTTTTGGTGATTTTTAAGGTAAAATAATTTTATCATATAGCATTTGGGAGAATAATTTTTAAAATAGCGAATCTTGCTTTTGGAAAAACCATGAAAAATTAGCCCAAAAGAAAAATTTAGCCCCTAAAATCATCCATGTTCTCGATGCTTCTAGAATAAAATCTTCGAGGCTGAGGTGGCCTCCGATCGGCTTGGATTTGAGTCACATCCATGATCTCATGGGATCATCCTAACCTCCTCACCCTATCCTTTTCATCTTATAAAAGGAGGGGAATTCTCATGGGAAAGTTAGCTTGGTTAGAATAACTTGGGAATGGTTAGAATTTTTTTGGAACTTCAACTTAGTTACAAGGATTCAACTAATGAGATATTAGTCTAGCCAAGAGTTTGGATTAGCTTCAGCTATAGCTAATTCATATGGAGTGTTTGGGCCTATGGTGGCTTTGATTTTCTCTTTGTCAAGTTGAGATCATAATTAGTTGTCAAATATGTAGTCTCGGAATCTGTGGAGCAGAAGTGTGTGGGAAGCAAGGAACTATTGGAAGGAACTTGAGAACATCAAGGCATCTAGTTGTTGGAGTTACTTCACACACACCTAGGATTTATTTTTCCTAAGTTTTTTCCTTGCTTATTATTCATAATTAGTCATTATCCAGCCTCCTATATTTTAGGGGAGAATATTCCACTTGGAGAATATTCTCTTCACTTGACACTTCAGTTTGACTAGTTGAGTTGAGTCTAGATGTTGCATTGGTTTTGTCACCATGAAACATTGGTATCATCACCATGCTAATGCACACTTTCCTTGGGATCATCACCAAACTAGCACATTACCCTTTATTCCTTGATCTACTCATCACTACACTCTGTTTAGTTAGTTAACTGAAGACTGGCTAACTAGTTAACTCAGCTAGGTGGCAGTTCACTCCTGTAACTGCCTGACAGACTAGAATAGGTGGAAGTTCACTCTCGTAACTGTTGGTGTGTCTAGATCACTTTATACCACCACTATGGCACATTGGTTCTCCTCCAGTGCACATTGAATGAGTCATACAAAGTATATCTTGTGTAAATTATTCATTATTCGTTACGGTTAATGAGAATTCTTCTATTCTTTCTCTCCTTCTTCTTCTTTCTCAATTTCTCTCTGCANAGACAGTGGAAAGATGGATTTCCAAAAAGAATTCATTCTTACACCTTACAACTACTTTGCATGGAAGGATAAAATAGTCATACATATATGAACCATAGGATTGTACATAAACTTGAATACAGACACAAAACCGACATCATCCATAGAAAAATCCAAGTACTTAAATCGAATGGATGAAGCATTCATAACAATTTGCAATCTTATTTCTCCCGATCTCCTTTTTCACATATCTTACTATAAGACTCCCAATGAAGCCTTGACCACCTTAGAAGGGATATTTTGAAAACATGATGAGATGAGGGGACACATTTTGGAGGTGGAATTGCTCACATTGGATCAAAAAATCTTCGATAATATCCAAGATTTCTTTACAAAATTCAAGGATTTACTATCGTAACTCAAAGCTTACGGGGTTGATAAATCTAAGGAGGAGAAACAAATAGTTCTCACCATTCTCTCCAAACTTGGTCCTGAATTCTCTATGTTCATGTCCACATTCCATTCAGTCATATTTTCCTTCGGAGCCACCTAGAAGATTCCTTCTCTTGAGGACTTTATCGAATCCCTGACACAAGAGCAAACCAAGCTCATCAACATGGGAAAATCAAAGCCCCAAAGGTGCATGCACTTACTGTGCAATATGGCAGCCAGCAATATCAGAAATCTAAATATAAAGACAAAAGGAAAGCTCATGCACATCCGAAGAAGGGAGGGTACAAAAAACCATTCATCAATGCCTCCGGATCCAAAGGGGGAAAGGGAAGAAAAGGGGAGAAATGCACGTACTGTCACAAAAGATTCCATACAGAATCTGCATGCTTGCAAAAAAAAAAATAGATATAATGTCTCATATACTTCAGCAAAAAAATCTTGGACATTGCATCCCGAAAGTTGCCAAGAAGAAGAAGCCAGTGGATCAGAATCCCAAGAAAACAAATTCTAGCCATGCCTTGATTTCCATCAACTCCTCTCTCGATGCTTGGATCGTATATTCAAGAGCATCACATCACATGGTTGCCTCAAAAGTAGTCTATTCTTCATTGTATGCATGCAAAGGTCCACCTATTATGATGAGGGACAACTCTTGAGTCGAAGTCACTGACAAAGGAAAGTCTCAAAGAGATTCTGCGCCTTTAGATCTGATTTACAGTGACCTTATGGGTCCTTTTCCACATCCAGCTATCAGAAAATTGAGGTCTGTTCTCATTTTTGTTGATGATTTATCACATTTTACATGGATTTACTTTCTCAAGCAAAAATATGAGGTCTTTCAACAACTCAAAAATTTCAAAGCCCTGGTTGAGAAACAGTCTGAAAAGAAGATAAAATTCTTTCGAACTGATAACGGGGGAGAGTATGTCAATCATGAGATCCATAATCTTTTCCATGAGTGGGGGATTCAGTTGCAGGACACAGTTCCCTATACCCGCAGCAAAACGGAGTTGTTAAGCAAAAAAACAGATCTCTAAAGGAGATGGCATCTTGCATGTTGCATGTAAATTCACTACCACCAAAACTATGGGCTAGAGAACTTAATTGTGCAACATACATCCAAAATAAATCTCCCCATAGATCTGTCAAGGATAATATCTCCTACGAGGCTTGGAGTGGCCTCAAACCGGAAGTGACCCACTTTCGTATTTTCGATTAACATGCATGGTCTTGGATTTCCTCTGAAAAGAGGAAGGCACTTGATCCACAGAGAAATGAGTGTATTTTTGTTGGGTACCTCGATGGTGTGAAGGGATATAAGCTTATTAATATTTCCTCGGATTGGCTCATCATTGAGCATAGTTTCCAATTTGAGGAAAGTGTCTCGCATGTACCTTAGCAATCGCATGCAGACACCTTCATTATTCCACCTATCCGAGATGATAAGTATGCACATGTCGATTCTTCTTCAAATGAGAGTTCTGATTCAAAGGACTCAGATGCTTCAGATTCAGACTTAGTATATTCTGATGCAGAGTCAGAGCATCCAGATGTAGTTACAGACCTAGAACAGAGGCCCAAGTGGGCATAGACTACTCTTCAGGATGCAGGGGATCTCGTTGGTGATCCAACAGATACTAGGAGGACTCAATCTGATTTCGAGGAGCCTCCTGTTACACTCACTGCCACTTAACCATTTCCCTCCGAGAATATTTTCTTGGTTCAATCTTCAAATCCACAGTCTTATGGTGAGGCTACTGAAAACCCATTTTGGGAATACGCCATGCAGGAGGAGTACAACTCCCTCCTCGAGAACCAGACTTGGGATCTGGTTCCCCTTCCTTCTGGGAGGAAATTTTTCAGATGTAGATGGGTCTATAGGACCAGGAGCATAGCAGATGGACAGATTAGAAGATACAAAGCTAGGATTGTTACCAAAGGATTTAAGCAAGTGCATGGTATTGACTATGATGAGCCCTTCACTCTAGTAGCGAAGATGGATTCCATATGATTGGCACTTTCCATTGCGACAACCAAGGGATGGGAAGTCCATCAGATAGACTTGAAGAATGCATTTCTTCATGGTGATCTCTCTGAGGAGATCTATATGGAGCAACCCCGGGGATTTATGCAGGACTCATCTTTGGTATGTGGACTGAAGAAGTATCTTTATGGACTCAAGTAGACTCTGAGGGCATGGTATGCCAAGATGGACTCCTACCTATTATCATAAAACTTTGTACGTTGTAAATCAGACCCGAATTTCTACATGCTCAGAATGATTGATTCACTTCTACTCTTAGTTTTGCATGTTGATGATAAGTTGATCATCGTTTTCTCGAATTCAGCGATTCCTGCAGTCAAGAGGATTCTACATGACAGGTTTTTGATGATGGGCATGGGTCCACTACACTTCTTCCTTTGACCTGATATTAGTCAGGATGCATTAGGCAACAATCTTTCTCAGGCCATGTATGCACGAGATCTCCTTGAGAGATTTCACATGACAGACTGCAATTCTGCTCTGACTCCTTTCCTATCGGGAGCCAAACTTGAGGATGGTGGGGAGACTCCACTGGTTGAAAACACATTGTACAGACAGCTAGTGGGGATCTTTTTGTATCTCACACACTCCAAACTAGACCTCTCCTATGCAGTTGGTGCAGTTTCCAGGTTCATGCATCCTTCAATACATGCAGAGAACCATCACCTTTGGGATTCATTATGCAACAAACTCTACATTATATCTCATTGAGTTTACTGATTCTGACTCGGCTAGTGATAGCATTGATCGTAAGTCCACATATTGTTACTCAGTCAATATTGATTCCAGGCCTATCTGTTGGTCGAGCAAGAAGAAAGCTTCCATTTCTCTATCTTCAGTCAAGGCAGAGTACAGGGGGTAGTTAGCATAACCATTCAAGCTATGTGGCTACAAAATTTTCTCACTGAGTTGGGCATTCAGTTTCATCGGTTGATCGTCATCTGGTGTGACAACCAGATCAATCTGAAGTTCCACAAATATCCAATTCAGAGGCAGTGGACGAAGAACATTGAGATCCACATGCACTACATATGATACTTAGTACACGAGGGGATCATCAACCTACAATTATGTCCTTCAATAGAACAGACGACAGACATCTTCACCAAGACCTTCACTGAGCAGAAGTTCCATTCTCTACAAAGTCATCTTGGAGTGAAGGACACAGTTGCCTAGCAATTGTAGTTCTTCTTTTTACATAGATTGTACCTTGCGGGGGGG
>SNQJ01S0067493.1:0-11306 GCA_010110895.2 Picea sitchensis | reverse complement strand
ATGGCTTACTTTTATTTTTTGGTGTGTAAATATTTTCATTTATTACAAAATTATGTGACATAATATGATATGATAATAATATCTCTTTCATCTAATGATGATGGTGACCACTGTGAAGTTATATTAACTAACATGAAAGTTTCAAACTTATATTGTATGGATTTGTTGAACGTCATTTGTAACATTTGTCATATTAGTTTTTGTCGAAGGTCAGGATTTTAGTGTTTGCTTTAGCATTGACTTGATATTAGTTATGCAGTTGATTATAAATTTTTGCCAAATTTCTTATGTTTTACATTGTAAACTTTATATTTTATTTTTTATATAATAAAAAAATTAATATTCCTGATTTCATTGGATAATACATTTAAAGTTTTATTACAAATTTTTTAGTGAGTTTGTTCTTAAAATGCAATGTCTTCATTATATCCTAAGTTTCAAATGAATACATTTGAGGTCTTATTGCAATTTTTTCGATCTTCCCAGTGCGTTTGTTCCTAAAATGCTATGTCTTCATTATATTCTAAGTTTCAACTTGTTTTCTTTGCTAGTGCACATTAACACCTGCATTAATGCATTTGAATGTCATGGTATATTTTGACAAATGTGGCCAAATACAACCATCGTAGCTCCACCGCCTAGACATCGTCACTTCATAAGATGGTCTTTCAAGCCTGAAGTGGCCTTTCAAGCTTCAACAGACGACCTTTCAACATTCTACTGACACCATTGTTCCTTCCCTCCACCGCTCACCGCCTAGATGTTGCGGCTTCATAAGATGTTCCTTCCCTCCACCGCCTAGACATTGTTGCTTCATAAGATGTCCACTTCATAGGATGGCCTTTTGAACTTGAGTCTACACCACTGTTCCTTGCCTCCATCCGCACTTCCTACACCACTGTGAAGTCTACCTTCTCCATCACCTTTTGGAATCCAAACTTCTTCGAACTAGGATGCATGTCCTACAGCTAGTTCCTACTATAGTGGAAGCCTTGAAAATCTTTCTTGTGGGTCTCAAATTTGACAGGAAATCATATTTCATTGTTCTCATATAGCACGCCTTGATTGGGCATCCATCCCATCCATGTTGTTGTCTGAATTTAGCTCTTAATCATTTTGGATCTCTAGGAATAGGAAAATAGGAAAAGGAAGTAGTAGCAGTGGAAGAAGTGGGTCAGCACAACTTTGCATTAATCATTTTGGTTGATAGATGGGTTTTATCTATTCCTATCCCAACAATTGGTATGACCAAGCCCGAGAAGAACCTATTTGAACACATTCTATGAAATGATCCTACTGGAAATGGAATTCTATCGGATGCTTACTGTATTTTTTATGGGGCAAGTTCCATCCATATTGCAGGTAGGAAGGCAGAACCAAGAAGGCAAGTCCAGAGGGAACCCTAGAATAAATACGTGGTCATCGATGTTCACAAACATTCTCGGCTAAACTACCAAATGCCTACCAAACGCAGGCCCGAGCATGATCAGTCACGACCCGACGACTCTTTCACTCTGGGGCGTTGGAAAGCACTCGAACGAATATATGACAGGAAGACAGAATCCCTGACTAAAGGGCCATTACATTGAGATACAACAGAAAATACAAACGAAGTGGGAAGAATAATGCAGGCACTCTCTTACCATACCATAATAAGGATAAGGAACGAATCGCCCTATCCCGAACACAGGATCACAAATTGGGTTATTTTATTCATTTCCCTACACTCTCTGACTCATTCTCTTCGATCGCAACACTCCTCGATCATCCTTCTTCTGCAAAGCATATACACAAACAAACACATATAAGAGCAACGTTATATCCAATATAAAAAATGAGATATCACAGTATGCTCTGAAACATGGTACAAGACATGAAGAAACATACTATCGCTCCTGGGAGTTATAGCGACAGCAAGAGGAAAGCAACCTTCGCGTGCATTTGAATTTTGTGCGCAAGAAGAATAATTTCAAGTGGTTCTCGATGTTGGAAAAATCCACTGTCTCCGAGGAGTTCCAGACAGTTAGAACGAGGAGAGAAAATTAATGGACACCGACATTTTCGCTTCTCGTATGTTGTAAAATGGGTTTCGTACTGCCCACTGAAATACAAAAAGGAATGATTGCATTGCCTTTGCTATCTGGGAAGACAATTTGCCAAGAAATACAAAAGCATCATTGTTCCTTTGAAAACAATAAAAATACAGTGCTCACATCATGAGTGATGAGGATTTAAGGGAATCACTGGAATTTTCTAGTGAATCAAATACAATTTTGTTATTAACATGTTAAAGAATTTAATTGATTTTATGTATTCTTTCTAAAGGGGCAGAACCAAAGGAACATAGATAGTAAAGAACAAACATAAAATTGTATTGCTCAATTTGAATGAAATGCTTACATCACCATGTTTTTATAGATAGTATGGAAGAGTTTGGAAGATCCAGAACTTTCCCGAAACAATTGGAGTGTTGGTGGAAAGGCGGTGATGGAATTCTCTAGAAAACAATAGAAGCGTCGGTGGATGTCGGTGGAGAAGAGTCTCGAACTCTGTGGTGGTTGGTAGAAATTAATAATTCTAACACTACCCCCTAATTTCTACCACTAATTACATCAATATTTATAATGCCCAATGCTTCTCTCAAATACTCAAATTGGTCTTGTGCTAAAGCCTTTGTAAATATGACTGTAAGTATCTCCTTTGATCTGCAATGTCTCCTCCTTAACAAATACATGTCTTGGTTAGGTATTTATCTGAGTCACGTCATCATCTTCAGTTTCTATCTTCATATCGTTGGGCTTCCTTCAATGTGCTCCCATTACAATGCTCAGGAACCATCACATCAAGTGGTTTCTAGTTGACCACAAACTTTGCTTACTGGTGGTTTTGACTGACCACGAACCTTGCATGATGGAGAAATTGATTTACACCGCATGCACTCACTTGAGTTTCATCCTCGAACATTTTTTTCTTCTTCTTTGTACCTGCATAACAATGATTAATGCTCAAACTTTTGCATCTTCCTTTCACACCTGCAAACAACTGATCATTGATGTCCATATAAAAAGAGATCCAGCTACTGAGATACATGGGTACTATCCATTGTACTCGCCAGTTATCTAGGTATCCTTTTCACGTACATGGTTTATCAATAAATTAGACTCCTTTATTCATAACTTGGTTCCAACCAACTCACACTTTGAGATTACTTAATCTCACATTCATCCCCTTAATCGAAGATCTAATTTCTCCGATCTCCATCAAACTTAGATACAAGTACACCTACCACCCTCGTACCTACCTAGTGGTTAATTCCATAGTTTGTTGCCACATCCACTCTATGCCTAAGAGGGATACACACTACATGATCACACTAATCCATGTAGGCCTGACTCAACAGGGCTTACTAAAGACCTGGGGAATATAGCTTTCCTTGCCTATGGCTAAGCTTTACAACTTTGGACCAAAACCTCTTGGCTAATATAGCTTGCCTATGCCTATGCATAAGCTTTACAACTCAAAAACAAATCTAGGGTGTCGGGTACTACCGATCATGCACCCCTTACATCACTTATCATTATAATAGATATCATTATAACATTTTATCACATGTACAAGAAGCATTATTTACTAAATTCCCAAAATTATAAGCCCATTACATATGCCTATTTACGTCTCATCATTAAGCATTACATAACTTCATTTGGAGTCTTCTTTGTCCTTTACCTCTTCCAACTAGATTCTTTTCACCATCCATTTTTTTGTCTTCTATCACCCTTTTGCATCATGAGTCTATCTTTTATTGCTTCTTGCATCTTGTTTTTCCTTTCAATATTCTTTATGGATATGTTTCTTTTTAGAGTTGATCAAGATCCAACAAGACAACCTATGACAATGGATTGGAAAACTTAATTGGCGCACCACTTGTCATGATTTTACATCACTTAACATTTGATTTGGACTCAACTTTTGACTAACTTAACAAATAGACTCTCACTTTAACTTTAACTAGCACTCATTTTGACTCTTCTTGAGATTAATGATTGTTGAGCTCCAGTTTTGTCATATTTTATGCCATACAAATACACTTGTCATTACACCTTCTCCCCTCATTTCGTCAGTAATATATCCCTAATTACACCATAAACCTCCATTATCTATTGTTATTCATCCTATGTGGTTAATACATAATTTTCCATATTTTTAATGATTAAAAGGATGATTATACAATAGTTTTGTCAATGATGGTTTAATCCTATGTTTCTATGTCCAAGCAACATGTTCTATACTGTTCAGGTTCTGGTATATGCATTTTCCATATTCTGGTACCTATACTATTCCTATTCTGGTCCCGCATTGCAGGTCATCTGATACTCCAAGTCATCCGGTACCAGAAGGTTCTACAGTCAACTAGTACCTGCACAGTTATCTGGTACCCACACTCCATGTCATCTGATAATATACAATGATCTGATACTACCTTTGCATTCATCCAGTACCAGCTTTGCACCTCTTCTGGTACCAGCTCTGCGCTTCATCCGGTACCATATCTCCGCCTCTTCTGGTACCAGCTTCATCCGGTATTAGATTGCGCCTAGTCTGGTACTACCTCCATTCAGTACTACCATTTTGTTGGTATAGTACCCATATTCGTGACTGTGTTCATCCGGTACTAAACCCTTGTATACAAGATTTTGGTACTAACCGTTCTAATCCGGTACCAACTGTTCTAATCCGGTACCAACTATGCTAATCTGGTACTAGAAATAATTTGAGATTTTGGAAAGCTTCTAGAGGAAAATTGGGGACATGGGTTTTGTCCAGAGCCACATTTACACACAGAAACATGTGGAAGAATTAACCCAGATCACACTTGTGGACCTCCATCTTAGGGAGAATGATTCTGCCAAAATTAGTAAAAATCTCAAACTACCAACTTGAACCTCGATTCCATGCAGATGGTATCAGATCTAGAAATTCGAAGATATGGGTTTTGTATAGAATATGGAAAATTGAGTAAAATGTAGGTAGTTTTTCAAAATTAGAATTGGTTGGGAAGATATGGGTGGGGGCCTAACTTGAATCTACCCAAATTGCAATAAAACCTAGATTTTTGAGGATTTTATCTAAAATTGTAAATTTGAAAACTGATCATTGGGATTCGCTCCCATCCACTCATCAATGATTTTTCATATATAAATAAGCCTCATAGGGCTATGAGAAAGAGCCATTAGTTTCATGGAAGATTTTGTAAATGAAAGATTTATTCTTGTGAAAAATCCTTAAGGAATCGTTAGCCATGTAAAAACAGAGTGTTTGATCTCAGTGAAGAATTCACTATGCATTATTATAGCTTGAGATGATTGTCTTCAAGTAGGTTTAACCAGTGTGAGAAGGGCCCCTCATTCTGGTAACATCCTCCTTCTTGCATTTTGCTTTTATAGATTAGATTCTAAGTGTGTTGTTTCAATTCATATTCAGTTCAATTGTTATTTTCATTTTATGATTTAAATCTATTCTCTTGCATTGGATTGGTCATAAACTCAGAGTTCATTGTTCCTTTGATTATACACATAATTCTTATATTTCTTTGACCATACTTTGCATCGCTTGTTTATTTCCATTTCCAATCTCAAACCTCTGTTCTAGGATATTGTATTCACATTTTATTATGTGTTGGATCGTTGCCTACAAGTTGTGTTCATTAACTCATTTCCAACATTGTTAAATAGAGATTATACACAATTAAGAATAGAGGATTCATTTATATGCGTCAAGTGTTATGCATTGTTTCTATTCATTCATAAAAAAAAATCTAAAACAAACTTCTTCTCTTGCAATCCCCATCTGGCTCTTATATCAAATCATTTCTCCTTCATCAAAACCATTTGTATGCTTGACTGATTATAAAGATAGTTCACTTCCATTCCATATGCACTTGCCCATTAATAAAACACTTAACTTATGTAAATCATTGTGTCGAACCAGATTTGAATTCATATGAGACCGATTGCATAGTTAATTCATCTTACTTCATTATCTCCCACATAGATTTATGATAATCATTTAAATACACGAGGAATAAACCACTCTTCATTTCATTTCAATTTTCTCTCTTTATCATGGTTTTTTGTTTTTAAAAGACTTGATGGTTTTAAATGATATTATTATTTACACAGTCCCTTTAAGAGCAGAACACAAATAAGCATAATTTCCTTATTCATTGTGCACTTAACTAAGTGTTTTTCATAAGGTATATATTCACTATTTGTTATTATCCATTGTCTTCCAACTCTTATCTCTTTATGTTTGGTGTACTCACTTGAGGAACAATCTCTGAATTTAAAGCTTGATTTCATTTATTGTCTTGATTTCCTTTTTAATCTAGTTTGGTTTTGCATTGTTTTTCTTTTGCTTTGACTTGATTCTTTCATAGTTCAAATCTCCTTCTATTTCCCACACTTGGTTTTATTTCCCATACCTTTGGATTCCTTCCACTTTACTTTCACATAGTTTCAATCACCAATAGACAGATTAAAGGTCTAACTTGTGAGATATGGCCTTCCCGTGTTGGAATTCTTCCTAAGGTGTTAGTTTCCACCGTGAATTTTATTTTTGTTTTCTTGTTTCTTTTATTTCATTTAAGTGTGGATCTGCTATAGGAAATAATCATTGAAGGACAAAAAACTTAAGTAAGCTACTCACGATTAATCACACAAACATCACCCCGAGTGCATGAAAGACTGTGATCTAAATATTTATAGCACTAAGTTATTCCTACGTCCCGATGATAAATCCTTAGTGTTAATTTTCTACAGTGTGGGTTTGAAGATTGTTTTTTCAACTTTAGATTAGGCTAGACTAGGCTCTGATCCTGTGTTTCATGCGCTTGCACCTCAAAGCTTACAAGCCCTGGTTGATAATTAAATGTGGGATTTAATAATGCATATATTTAGCCCAACAATGAATTTACATTTCAAGACTCCTTTTCACAAAGATTTTAGAGTCATTCACTTGACCTTGACCTTCTCTCACTTGAACTTGACTCGACCTCTTACAACTTACTAAATTTTCTCTAAGGTTGAAACCCACATGAACATTCCAAGCACTTTTCTATATACTCAATGACCCTTTTACAAATCAAAAGGAAGACTTTTTACTTGCATCAGTATGACCATCCTTATAAATGTGACCAAAACCTTTGTGTGCCCTTTTAGTCACCATTTGAAATAACACTTACAAAATTTTATATAGTAAGGGGCTACTACCAGAATCATTACCTTGATTATCTTGGACATTGACACAATCTGACCACTCTCTTACATATTTTTACATGCACCTCTTCAAGCTTTCCCACTTGTCTCTCTAGTTCACTAACTCGTGCATAAGCCTTGGTTGTCTCTGCCTCCAAATATCCTGCTCCTTTTTTGCAAAGGGGTCATCTCTCCTTGTGACACGCTTGCTCACGATCTTTATACGGCCCTTAACAAATCAGCCATAGCTCTGTTCCAACAACAAATCTTGAGTTTCCATTTGCAAATATATGCTCACCTTCGGCTCTCTGGCGCAGGGTCTACTTCTCCTCTGCATGGTCTCAGTGGCTCGACCCTCACGACTCTCCAATTCTCTGTGTCCCTCCTTACGGACAGACTTCAGGTGCTTCAGTTGTGGTCTCCCTCACAAACTCTGTGTGCTCCATGGATCCTCAGCAATTGCACAGAGAAGAAAAAAATCATGTGGCTCGACCTCCTTCTTCTTTATCTTCCCGCCCGGTAATCGCTTTACTTCTTCCTATTTTGATTCACTTCCTGCAGGTGAAGTGTAATCAAAATGATCACCTGAAATTTGCATGCCTTGAAACTTCTCCCCAGTATTCTCAGCTTCCTTATCAGCTGCCTCTTTTAATAAGAAGCAGAGCATGCAAATGGCGAGGATGTTGATGTTGGCATCATCTTCAATCCAGTCGATGGATTTGCATTCTTCCACAAATGTTCTGTCGGCATTCAGTTTCAGAAAAAACAAACAGTGTGAGTGATCGAACCGCATTAAGGCCTAGTGCTTTATCTAGCACGCTTACCCTGGTGCATTTCAGAGCTAGTTATCTCGTAGGCTCACTTCTTCCTGCAAAATCTTGGAATTCTTGAGAGCTCATTCGCTCAGAGCCACAAACCCTCACATTGTGACAGCTTATGCTCCAACAACAATATGACGCTCCTCCACTCATCCGCATTATTGGGTGTCTCCTTTCATGATCATGTTCCCTCTCGTGAGGGAGTTAGCCCAATCCTGTGCTTTGATACCAAGATGAAGGGGTAGAACCAAAGGAACACAAATAGTAAACAAAAAACAGAAAATTGTATTGCTCAATTTGAATGAAATGCTTACATCGCCATGTTTTTATAGACACTATGGAAGAGTCTGGAAGATCTAGAGATTTCCCAAAACAACTAGAGTTTTGGTGGAAAGGCGGTCATGGAATTCTCTAGAAAACAATAGAAGTGTTAGTGGATTTCATTGGAGAAGAGTCTTGAACTCTATGGTGGTTGGTATAAATTAATACTTCCAACACTTTCATATCATTGTAAACTATTGAAACTTTTGCAGATCCTAAAACTTACGACATTTATGGAGGCAGATAACTATTGGAGGAGGGAGTCCTAACCTTGTGGTTCACCTATAATCATAGTTCCCATGAAGGATGCACCTTCAACATTCGAGTAGGTTTCAGATTTGATTATATTTGCGGTCCTCTGTCTGTCACACACAAGCTTCCCATTTTCGAGCTATATAAGTTTTGATGGGTGTTGAGGTATTCGTCTCATCATTGTTGAATTTGATCGACATAGCATAACAAAGCCCACTACAGTAATTCCACCCACCATTAGGGGTTGTACTGGCCTCCCTTCCCCTTCCAATTCATGGTCATCTCCTCGAAGATTCATATGCAACTTGATGGCCAGAATATACCTTTAGACGTTCTACGAACAAATAGTTTCAGAGCATGTTTTCCTCACCAATTGGAAAACATGTGATATAGTTTTTTCCATTTATGATAAGAACTAACAGCATAACACTAACATCTTTTGGTTGTACCATTTGTAACATTTCACTCATAAACTAGTCATTCTACACAGTTACCAAGTCTGATATGTCATAGGTAGTCACCTTAACTTGTGTGAGGGTGTTGGCACTTCATGGAATAATCTATAGGTTCATGGAAAGTGGCACAGATGGAAGGTAATCCACAAATAATAACATAACCAAGTAGCCAAGTGGCAGTTGAGAGTCCTATTTTAGTAGGAACATGGCCAAAGAGTGAAGCGCATAACCAATTTGTTTACCCAAAGAAATACAATTTCTAGTTACTACATATAATATTATGAGTTCACTTTCCTGATCTCTCCCTCTCTTTTATCGAGAAGCCTTCAGGGATTCTTCTATGGACTCCCTCAATAGCTCTGCTCACATTTTTTAATTTCCCTTCTGGAGTTGTTCAACTCAAAGATAAACCTGGTTGTTCGATTGCTTTTCTCTCACAATGGGTGTTCTTTGATTCCACTTCTCCCTCTAATTATACCGATTTATTGGCTTTCTGCAATGATTTATTATCTTTTTGGGAGGCCAGATTTAAGGTTTCTTGGCTCTAAAAAACCCAATTTCCTACACTAGTTGCAGGACTTTTTTTGTGTAAATTTTTTAATTTTGATTTTCCCATAACATCGGATTTGTACTCGTATCATTCACACTTTAATAAAAATGAAAAATATTGGAACCATAGTTAGTCTTACTGGGATTAGCATGTTTATGATGGGTGAACCCTAGCTTCTAGTGTAATCATAGTTTGGGTTAATCTAGCACATTTTGATTGGTTTGCAAGTAATTGTACCTGAAAGTCAACTGAGTAGAAACACTCATTTTAAATTATTCCCCATTTTATAATATTTTGATCCAGGTCTTAGGAGAAATATCCATCTTGTTTTAGGTGAGATAGGCTCTCTCACGGTCACTAGTATTTCTCTTGTATAGTTGAAAATATGGGTCTCACTTTTGTTAGAAAAAACAGGACCGCAGAGAAATACAATACAACAAATGCAGAAACAAAACACAGAAGACACACAATACAAGAGAGACACAAGTTTACGTGGTTCACCCAGTGTGGGCTATGTCCACCAGAGAAATTGCCAGGTCCTTCCTTTATTATTATCCAACAAATGAAGGGATACAACCTACAGAAAAAACCCGTTGTAACTTCCTCTTCTTTCTCTCACAGTCTCCTGTCTCATAATACAATATTTGCCATCAACAATAGCCGCAATACATTTCCCTCATAAAAGAGGGTTGCCTTCTAGGGAAAAAAACCCTAACATAATCTCTACCATTAGATCTATGACCTTATAATGAACGGTCCATATATGCAATGAAATTAGAATATACTTTTACAAGGCAATTTTTGCTTCAGGGGCTTCACCCCGAAAACCCCATTGGGGGACATTGCCCCCGAACCCCCGCTGGGGGCCTGCTTGCCCCCAGCCCCCCCAGCCGGGGGGATAGGCCCCCCGGACCTTGCAGAGGGGGTACCCCCCCTCTGCACTCCCCCGTGTGGAAGAATGTACATACTTCTGGGGTGTAAATACTTCATGGGGTATAAACACGGCTGGAAGTAAAAGACCTATAAATTAGGAAGATAATCAGGCTCCACAACCAACAATCTCCCACTTGGAGACTAATCTCAACAACTCCACTGCTGTTGTATATGCTGGACTCTTAACCTTCTTGGACCTGGCAAATTTCTCATCTTCATATTCATTCTTGAAGACCAACTAAAACTGAGCAAGAACTCAGTTTCTCCCTGGTTACTCCCTTTGTTAACATGTCTGCAGGATTCTGGCTAGTGTGTATCTTTTCCATCTTCAATTGTCCATCTTCTAAGGCGGATCATATGAAGTGGTACCTCAACTGTATATGCTTAGTCTTTGAATGGAAGGCTGAGTTCTTTGCAAGGTGAATGGCACTCTGACTGTCACAATACAACCTGTTATTCTCCTGCTTCTTTCCCAATTCCTCCATAAAACTTTGTAACCAATTCATCTCTTTACTAGCCTCTATAGTAGCAACATACTCTGCCTCTATTGTTGAAAGTGCAACAACCTTTTGCAGTTTCAAAATCCAACTTACTGTTGTTCCACATATAGTAAAAACATACCCCGTGGTGCTCCTCCTGCTGTCTTTATCACCTGCCATATCTGAATCAACATATCCCTGTAGAAAATTGTTTGAACCTCCAAAACATAATGCATGTGTAGTAG
>SNQJ01S0067491.1:44992-57919 GCA_010110895.2 Picea sitchensis | reverse complement strand
TGTACTTTATGTACTAGGTTTGAAAAATAACTTACTTTCTATCTCATCTTTAGATAAGAAAGGTTTCAATGTTGCACTCATAGATGGTGAAGTTCTTATGTGGCCTAAAGGAAAAACCATAGAAGATGCAATTGTTATTGGAACGGAAGAAGGTGTTTTGTACAAGTTAAAAGGTCACTCAGGTGTAGCCTTGACTCACTCCACTGAGATTCCTTGTGAACTTTGGCATAGAAGACTAGATCACATCAACTACAAAGCCTTACCATATGTAAGCAAGGTAGTTACAAGTTTACCATAATTTAAGGTTGATCATAAAGGTGTATGGAAGGGATGTGCACAAGGAAAGAACATAAAAAATCCTTTCCCAAAGAGAAACAATAAAGTAGAAGGAATCTTGGAGCTCATCCACTCAGATGTATGCGGTCCAATGCCATCAACCTCTCTAAGCGGGTATGTATACTATTTATCATTTATTGATTATTACTCTCATAAGACTTGGTTTTATTTCTTGAAATCAAAAGATGAAGTACTCAGAAAGTTCAAGGAATTCAAAGCCTTGGTAGAAAACCTCTTTGAAAGAAAAATCAAGATACTCAGGTCAGATAATGGAGGCGAGTATACCTCAAATGAATTTTGAAGCTTTTGCAGAGATGTCAGGATTAAGAGGGAGCTCACCACTCCCTATAATCCTTAACAAAATGGTGTAGCAGGAAGAAAGAATAGAACAATTATGGAAGCAGTGAAGACTATGATTCACGATCAAGATCTTCCAATGTATTTGTGGGATGAAACAACAAGAAAAACAGTTTATGTCCAAAATAGAATATCCCATAGTGCACTTAGATTCAAAATCCTCAAAGAAATGTTCTCCGAAAAGAAGCCAGAAGTAAGCTATCTAAAAATATTTGGTTGTCCAGTGTTTGTACACATTCTGAAAGAAAGGAGAACTAAGTTGGACCCTTCAGGGAAGAAGGGGATATTTGTTGGATACTGTGAGGTCTCTAAGGCATTCATAATTTACATACTAGGTTACCATCATATTGAGATCATCATAGATGTAACCTTTGATGAAGACGAAACACTCAAGAGATCAAGGAAATGCCAACTTGAATAAGTATTTGAAGAAGAACATGTAGCTCCTAGAGTTGCAGAACCGGTGAAGGAAGTTACAGTTACTCCTGATTATGACATTCCAGAAGATCATGATATGATAGAATCTCAAGAACCTCCCCATATGACAATATTTCACAAGAGAAAACCATCTTGGGTAAGGGAACTTATTCAAGAAGCACGTAAGTATGGTGCCCTGGAAGGAACCATGAGACAAAGCAAGAAACCTAAGTCACTCTCCAGTTATATGGCCATGATGTGTGATCTCATAGAAAAGGAACCCACTTGCTTTGAAGAATCCATTTAGAAGAAAGAATGGGTGGATTCCATGATAGAATAATACCGGTCCATTATAAAGAATGATGTATGGGAAGTAGTTCTGAGGCGAAAGAACAAAGATGTGGTATCTTCCAAATGGATATAAAAGATAAAATGTGCAACAGATGGAAGTATTGAAAAACATAAAGAAAGATTTGTGGCTCATAGTTTTTCTCAAAAGGAAGGTATTGATTATCAAGAGACATTTGCTCCCGTAGCCAGATACACTTATATCAAAACCATCATAGCTCTTGCAGCCAAAATGAAGTGGAAGTTACACCAGATGGATGTGAAAACAACCCTCTTAAGTGGTGTTATTGAAGAAGAAGTGTATATAGAACAAACACAAGGGTTTGAAGTTGAACATAAAAAGACTCATGTCTATAGGTTGAAGAAATATCTGTACGGGTTGAAGTAAGCTCCTAGAGCTTGGTTGATTCGAAATGATCTTTTAAGACTATGGTTGAGTTTTAAAACATGAGTTCATTAACCAATTATGAATTAATGAAAAAAACATAAAATAGTGAGATATCATAGCAGCCATAATAAGAAATGCATATTTGAAAGTAAGCACAAAGAATCAACAAACCATAATATCAAAATTGTTAACGGAGTTTGACAAGATTGCCTACGTCTCCGGGCCTTTGTCTCAGTGGGTGAGACTTTCTTATTTCTATTCAATGCTTCAAAAGTACATCAGAAAAGTGTCAAATGGATTAAAAACTGGTCTGGCTATGTTCTTCTTGACCTTAAGAAGCCAACACAACTAACGACACTGAAAATGGTTGAGCGTAGCTCCCAGAATTTTCCCACAAAGTTCCCCTCCTCAATGTCTTCCCTGCATAAAAATGGCTTTGGCTTCACAATTCTACAACATTTATCATGTTATGAACCTCTCCAAGGTTTCCAATAACCCCTGGTTTATATATATTTGAAGTGGGCATCAACGTCCCAACTTCCTCCCAATATTTGGCCTCAAATCGAGCTCCAGATCTCCCAAAAATGGCCAAAATCCATTAAAAACAAGTTAATGATCCAAAAAAAAATCATATAATATAGTTCAAAAACCCAAATTTAGGCAAATATTGGGCGCAACCCCTGATTCTCGGGCTTTTGATCACATGCGTGCCTCCATATGGCCTTAGGATGGGCTGATGCACTGGTCTTTAGCTTCGGTCTTCAATGTGTTGGTCATATGTAGGCCATGTGGCCCTCTCCCTAAGCTCCACGCGCGCTCCAACAGTTGCTAGCTCCTGGTTCTGTGGGCTGGCATGTAACCATGTCCTATTCGGTCGGGCTAGTCCCCCGCCGACCGAGCTTTACCCCCAAACCTCTGACAGATTCATAACAAAACCAAAGTCCGTCGCATAGGGGTTAAGACCCAACTAGTAGCTCGACTGGTCCGCCCGCTTCCCCGAATTCGCTAGCGCCCACAGAGGTCATGGGTTCGATTCCTCGGGAGGTTATAACAATTTTTTTTAGCCGACATAGGCAAAATCTGGGGTGCCATGTGGCACCCTCTGATTGGGCCACATGTCACCGTGTCATTGGTCAATACCATACGTCACCAACACAGTCAACGTACAACCAACGTGTCATGTCATCGTCGTACAACCCATTCAGGTGCCATGTCAACTTTCATACAACCTAGTCACCTGCCACATCACCTTTCATACAACCACATCAACATCCATACATCCATGTCACCTGTCATGTCAACATCCGTACAGACCAACTATCGTCTATACTGCCACGTGTCAGCCTGCCATTGGGACACGTCATGTACAGACTGCCACGTGTCATCTGTACAGTTCCACGTGTCAAATATGTACAGGTGCCAACTCAGCCCAAAAATGTCGATTTTGAGTGATACGTGTCACCTCCTGGTGATGCCACGTCAACATGATGACGTACAGTGCCACGTGTCAAATCCGTACAAGTGCTAACTCAGCCCAAAAATGTTGATTTTGAGTGACATGTGTCACCTCCTGGTGATGCCATATCAACATGATGACGTCACATGTCGTATTGTTTATGTTAGTAGTATGAGATGTTGACTTTGACCAGTTGACTCTTTTGCCTATTTGGGAAATCGATCAGAACGCGATAACTTTCGCATACGACGTCCATTTGCAAAAAAAATTATATGTACGGAATCAATGCGATGAGACGGATGCAATGGCGCTGGTTTTGTCCGATTCCAAGAACTTTGATTTTTAGGCCTTCCTGGATCCATTTTGGATCATGCCTCCCCATTAAGACCTTTTGGTCCTCCAAAAGGGTATTAACTTGTCATCAAGTGTGGGATAGGCCACCCCACTTGTTCTTTGTCTTGAAACTCTATCCCGTGCACCTGTCTCATCAAGATCAATTGAAAAAAAACCATGACAACTGACAACATATTGTTAGCCACTTGTACTCTTTCACATCTTACTGAAGCCACTACCATCCATGCTGAAAACATTGGCAGCGATAACATAAAAAATATGACTGAAAATGTGCTAATATGTTTGTATTACTTGCACAACATTAGCTTATATTGAAGCAAAGTATGATTGAACTTCCATTCTACCACCATCTCATGTTCATTCTTAAGATCAATTGCTTGATTTGGCACAATTATAGGTGTGTTGCTTGCATTAACTGTCTTCCTTAATTGTTCCATTGTTTGAAGAGATTGATTTTCTTTTAAGTGATGAGCATGTATAACATATTCATTGTCTTCTTTAGTTAGGTGATATTGATTATGTTCCCTGTAGAAGATTGCTTTGTGATCATACAAATAAGGACTGCCTAAGACCATTCCACATTCATTGAGTGGCAACACATCACACGTTACCTTATCCACAAACTTTGATGAAATTGCAAACTTTAAAGTGCTTTGCTTTGTTATGTGCAATTTATGATTGTTGCTTATCCACTATCTATCAATGCATCGATCTTAGTGTGTTTCATGATCACCCTTATGTGAAACAATTTGCATCTAGAATCATATCCATCACCAATTTTACCTGTCAAACCAACTGCTGTGATCTTAGTCTCATCACCTGAATCATAACCCAAGTCTGTTGGTCATGTTGCTGCTGCAACTGTTTGCCTCCCTTTCCTTTCTTTGAACTACTTTGGTCTCTTCTTTGGATGCAATTGCCAGCAATGGTCATCATCATGCCATTCTTTCTTGCAATGTTTGAAAGAGAGCTTATATTCCCTTCTTGTCATTGAATTTTCTTTCTTTCCATTCCCCTTTCTTTTGTCCTCTTTCCTCGAAGACAATTCCCTTGATACACCAACTCCTATTTTCCCCGCTTCAATGTATGTTGCTTGAACATAAATCTCATCAAGATTAGTAGGTCCAAACATAAATACAATGTTACGAATATGTGCAGGTAAAACTCCTATATACTTCATAAGAGTTTCTTGGGTATGTAATGGAATGTTTAACATTAATACCATCTTGTGAAACTCATCTGTGTATTCTTGCACTGTTTGTCCATTTCTTAGTTTAAGACCTTGCCATTCAATTAAAGCCTTATCTTTATAACCCAAAGGATAAAATTTCTTTCTAAGTGCAAAAACAAAATCTTGCCATGATGGAAATACATTACCCACTTGTTGCGTGCCATTTTTCAACTTGTTTTTCTACCAGATGAGTGTTGTGCCTGCAAGACAGAGCGATGCCAACTTGATTTGGGTTGCCTCATCCTTGATTTGTTGCACACTGCAATAAACTTCCATCTGTTTGACCTAGTTATCAAGCCTCTCTACATTGACTTCACTGTCATACATGGGTAATTCAAATTTCACATCAAGCTTAAGTAAAGGCATATCATGTTTATGTTTATGGGAATGTTTTCTTGTGGTGGATTTTGAACTTGTACTTGAAGAAGATGTTAAGGACCTAACCCCTTACGTAGGTAGAATAATATATTCCGATGTAATAAAGGTCAATATTAATAAGACCTATCAATAAGGAAGAATAAGTCCAATGTAAGAAGACCTAATAGAAGCTTCTGCTTCTAGAAGGATCTTCCTCTAGATGGTTCTTTTGATAGACATATTTAGTATAAATAAGAGTCGAGGGTATGATAAATTTTGTCTTGGATATTATTGTAATAGAGATCTGCTTTGCTGTAGGTTTCCCCCTCAAAGAGGCAAGTGAACATTGCTCTCAGTAATCAAAGTGCACTTTCTGGTGTTATTCTGGTATCATTTTGGCATTATTGTGGTGTTGTTATGGTTATATTGTTGTTCATCTGCCGTTTCTAGCTATTTATTTATGTTCTGCATACTTTTTATATCTGGAATATTACAAGTGGTATCAGAGCACCTTCCTCGACAAAAAATTGTGGGTTAATTTTTTTCCAGGGTAGAGATGTATTCCAACGTCTTTAAGCTACAGAGATATGTCGTTACACGCATAAACCCGCGGTCGGGGATTCATACACGCATGAAATACAAGTGGTACTTAAGCGCACATTTGTTGGCCACCCTTGTAACCCCTTCGAGTGGTAGCGCATCAGACAACACCTGTATACGGATCGTCCTAGATCTCCTCAAGCCCTCCATAGATAAATGGATCGCTCGCTTGACTGCTATAATGCCACTGAGAACAATACTCGGGAAGATACTTTCTAGTACCTGGGTAGTCAGGTAGTACGACTAAGGGCACAGTCTAGCCTCCTTAGTTGCTGCCCTGAGATATTGGGCTGAGTGCTACTATTGGACCCCGCACGTATATCAGAGAGCTATAACACAGGGCAAACTCTTGTCTGTAGAACCCTTAAATACCTAACCTTTGGGGATAGAAGCAAAAACATAACAAACAAGATCTATTTCCACGTAACTGTGTCTCCTGCATTCTAGTTGCCAAATTACTACACATTTCTTCATGTTAAGCATTTGGGCATTTCATCACTGCAGTATTCTTCAGATCGGAGTATAACTCCGCAGGTGTAAAAAATAAAAAGAAAAAAGAGTCTGGATCATGTTGGCACCATTATTTGAAACATATTCCATTGGATTTCTCTCTTCACCCTTATCACGTTCATACCTATCATTTTTCAACAATTTTTTTTTATGTGTGACCCCACCCGCCCCTTTTCGGTTCCCTCGTCATCATGGCCCATACCCGTAGCCAAGACTTGGAAGCTCGCTTCAATACCTTGCAGTCTAATTTCACAGAGATCCAACAATAAGTGAGACAACTTAGTGCCAATATTGCCACCATCAATAAAAACATGCATTCCTCCATCGCCGCCTCAATCGAGGAACTCAAAAAAGATCTCAAACAAGACATTAATACCCAGCTTGAATCTGTCGCTACGATGATCTACACCAAGATGCATATCCCTGCAGATCCTCCCTTGTCTGACCCACCTTTGCATACCGAAGGTGAAACTTCCTCTGATTCCCAGAATTTTCAGCCCCATCACTTTCAACATGACCTATGCCTTCCATGTGTGGATGTGACCAAATTTGATGGCTTAGATCCCACTGGTTGGGTAACTCAAATGGAACATTATTTCTCTTTGTACGACATAACATATGAGTTGGCCAAACTCTGGTATGGTGTTCTCCATCTAGATCAAGAACGTTGGCAATGGAGAAAAAATGCCTGCCAAGGGCATGTTGCTTGGACACACTTTGTGGCAGAGCTTTATGAATGATTTGACAACAACACCAACCATTTAGTCCGTTTGACAAAGTTGAAACAATCTGTCACTGTGGAAGACTTTATAGCTGCTTTTGAGCGACTGGCTTTTCATACAGAGGGCACGTCTAATGCTTTTTTTTTTTTTTNCCGAGACTGTTTTATCAATGGCCTCAAGGATGAGATTTGTGCCCATGTCCTCATGGCTCGGTCTCAGAGTTGGGTGGAGGCTACTAAAAGAACTAAGGAAGCACAACATGTTGTCTCTTCTCAAAATTGTAAACCCTCCTTTATTCCTCGCACTAAACCAGTAAATCCCACTCCTCCTTCTACTCCACCAAAGATCCAAAAATTGACCAGGGCCGAAATGGTTGAACGCTAACTCAAAGGCCTATGTTATAATTGTGATGACAAATATTTTTCAGGACACAAGTGTAAGGGACAAAACATTTTTATGGAAATCTCGGAGGATGTTTCGGAAGAGGATGTTGAGGCTCCCCTTGTGTCCGAGTCACCTGAACCCACCGACATAATCCCTCCCTCAGACCCTCCCGAAGTAGAACCGGTCATTTCCCTAAATGCTCTCACTAGCTTCTCTGCTCCCCAAACCCTGAAGCTAATTGGTTACATCAAGCATAGGAAGGTCATCATTCTTGTCGATAGTGGAAGCACCCATAATTTTATTCATCGTTGCATTGCCCAAGAAACTAATTGCTATATCTGTGCAGTCAATAATTTCCATATCATGATTTCCAATGGCAGGTCCATGAAATGTGGAGGGCGTTGTGAAAATGTGCGTCTCCAAATTGGTGATTAGCACCTGAATTCTCATATGTTTTCTATCGATATGGGCAGTTGTGACATTGTGTTGGGTGAAGAATGGCTATGGAATTTGGGTCCCATTCTCATGGATTTTAAGGAATGAACCATGCAATTCAACCAGGAGGGCCAACAATATAAGTTCCAAGGCATCACCGTCAGTTCCCCAGAGATCATTAGTTCCCATCGCATGGAAAAGCTGCTAAAAAAAGGTCATTCTGGCATTATTTCCCAACTCCATGCCATACAAGCAACTAAGACACCCTATGTGCCACATGACCTCCAATCCATCCTCTCTAAACATCAAGTGTTTTTTTCCACTCCCCAGGGACTCCCTCCTTCCCGTGGTGTTCATGATCATTCCATTCCCCTTGTGCCAGGAAGCCTTCCTTCCAATATCCGTCCCTATCGTCACCCCTTTCCCCAAAAAAATGAAATTGAGAAAATTGTTAAAGAACTGCTCAGTGCAGGTGTTATCCACCCTAGTAAGAGCCCCTACTCTTCTTCTGTGGTCATGGTCCTTAAGAAAGAAGGTTATTGGCGCATGTGTCCCGACTTCCGCGCCCTCAACAAACTCACCATTAAAGAAAAATTTCCCATTCCTATCATTGATGACCTCTTGGATGAATTGAGTGGCGCCCAATTATTTACTAAACTTGATCTTCGTTTTGGCTACCACCAAATCCATATGAAAGAGGCAGACATTCCTAAGATTGTCTTTATAACTCACGAGGGACACTATGAGTTTTTGGTCATGCCCTTTGGCTTGTGTAATGCTCCCTCCACTTTACAAAGCCTCATGAATCATGTATTTCGTCCTTTTCTCCGTCATTTTTTCTTAGTTTTCTTTGATGGTATCCTCATCTATAGCAAAACCTGGACAAACCATCTTTCTCATGTCGATCGAGTTCTCCATCTACTCTCTTAGCACCAACGTTTCCTGGAACAATCTAAATGTGCTTTTGGTGCCTCAAAAGTCGAGTACTTGGGTCATCTTTTTGGCAAGGTCGACGTCAAGGTGGATCCTAAAAAGATTGAAGCTATGCAATATTGGCCTCACCCAAAGACTCTCAAAAGCTTGCGTGGATTTTTGTGCTTAACAGGTTATTATCGCAAGTTTGTTCAAAATTATGGAAAGATTGCGACACCTCTCACTGCACTCCTAAAAAAGAATTCTTTCACTTGGACTCCAACAACTGCTCAGGATTTTCAAACCTTGAAGATGGCCATGTGCACCACTCCAATCCTGGCCCTTCCTGATTTCACAAAGGCCTTTGTCCTGGAATGTGATGCTTCAAGGAAAGGAATTGGCGCAGTCCTTATACAAGAGGGTCGACCTTTGGCCTTTGCCAGCAAGCAACTATCTGAGCGAAATTTGGGCAAATCAATCTATGAAATGGAAATGTTGGCTATTTTGCATGTTGTTGATCTTTGGTGCCCTTATCTATTGGGGCAACGTTTCCAAATTAAGACAGATAATCAAAGCATCAAGTATTTTCTGGAACAACGCATTTCCTCCCCAGAGCAACAAAAATGGGTGACTAAGCTCTTTGGATATGATTATGAGATCATTTACAAGAAAGGCAAAGACAATGTGGTTGCTGATGCACTTTCCAGAAAATATGAAGATGAAGGGTCCCTTTTTTCTCTCTCCTTCATTGTACCAGATTGGCTCCAAGTTGTTCGCCAAGAATGCCTACACGATCCCAAAAGTTCACATCTGATACAAAAATTGCAATCCAATTCTCCAGTTTCCCCAGAGTACTCTTGGCTCCATGATGAGCTTCAATACAAAGGTCGTCCATATTTAAGTAAACAGTCAAAATTTAAATCCACGGTACTTTCTGAGCTTCATGCTACACCCACAGTTAGGCACTTCACGTTTACAAAAACCTATGACAGTATCAAACGTTCTTTTTTATGTGGTGGTATGAAACAGGATGTTCATAATTTTGTGGCTGAATGTGATGCACGTCAACGCAACAAGGGAGAAACAGTCAAATCTCCTGGCACACTACAACCGCTTTCAATTCCACCTTCTATTTGGCGGGATATCTCTATGGATTTTATTGTAGGCTTACCTAAATTAGGCATTAAATCAATCATCATGGTGGTAGTTGATCGTCTTTCCAAGTATGATCATTTCTGTGCTCTTCAACACCCATTTACAACATCCACTATGGCTCAAATTTTCATGGATTAGGTCTTCAAGCTTCATGGCATGCTGCATTCTATTGTTTCTGATCGCGACCCAACTTTCACTAGCAATTTTTGGCAAGAACTATTCAACCTACAAGGCACCCAATTGCATCTCAACATAGCTTATCATCCCCAGATTGATGGTCAAACTAAAGTTGTCAACAAGTGTTTGGAAACATATTTGAGGTTTTTGCCTTAGAAAAGAAAAATCAATGGGCTCAATGGTTACCACTAGCTGAATGGTGGTACAACACTTCGTACCATACAACTACCTGCATGACTCCTTTTGAAGCGGTATATGAACAAAATCCACCTTCAGTTCTCTCATATTTTTTAGGTGTCTTGAAGGTCCAAGTGGTTGACCAAACGCTTACAGTCCGAGAGGCTATTCTCCGTACCCTCAAAGAGAATTTGGTCATCACCTAGAATCACATGAAGCAACAAGCAGATCAAGGTCGCTCTGAACGTCAATTTGCAGAAGCGGATCAAGTGTTTCTTCAACTGCAACCTTACAAGCAAAATTCCCTCAAGGCTGACCATTGTCAGAAACTGGTGCCCAAATTTTATGGTCCTTATACTATTCTCAAGCGTGTGGGACTGGTGGCCTATCAGTTAGCTTTGCCCAATCATTCTAAGCTCCATCCTATTTTTCATGTTTCCTGCTTAAAGAAGGTGATTGGAACTAAGTGCCAAACTCAAACCAACCTTCCCAAGTAGGATGAAGAAGGCTCCATTTGGATACAACCACAAGCAGTTTTGGACCAGCGTGAGTGTCGTCTGCATCAACAAACCATTAATGAAGTGTTAGTCCAGTGGAAAGATACAACTCCAACAGATGCCACTTGGGAACCAACTACCATTCTGCAACAATTTCCACATCTCAAGCCTTGAGGACAAGGTTGTTTTTAAGGGGGAGGGCATGTTAGGGACCTAACCCCTCATATAGGTAGAATAATATATTCCGATGTAATAAAGGTAAATATTAATAAGGCCTATCAATAAGGAAGAATAATTCCAATGTAAGAAGATCGAACATAAGCTTTTGCTTCTAGAAGGATCTTCTTCTAGATGTTTCTTTTGATAGACATATTTAGTATAAATAGGAGTCGAGGGTATGAGAACTTTTGTCTTGGATATTATTGTAATAGAGCTCTACTCTGCTGGAGGTTTCCCCCTCGAAGAGGCAAGTGAACATTGCTCTTAGTCATCAAAGTGCTATTTTTGGTGTTATTTTGGTATCATTTTGGTATTATTGTGGTGTTTTTCGGGTTATATTGTTGTTCATTTGTCGTTTCTAGCTATTTATTTTTGTTTTGCATATTTTTTATATCTGGAATATTACAGAAGAAGAAGTTGATGGATAAGAAGGAGGTGAAGGGGGAGTTTTAGGAGGATCCTCTCCTTCTTCACTTTTGCCTTTTGAAGATTCACCTAGAATTGGTCTCTTCCACTCCAAGTAATCATCATATAAAACCTTTACCATCTCTGACATGGTGAAGAAAGTATTTTGAAACTCTATCTCGTTATGAGAAAGTCCCTCTCCTGATGCCATCTTCTCACTTTGAGAAGTCCTCTTTCTCGATCCAATCTCAAGATCCTCTTCAAAAACATCACCTTCACCATGACTCAACTTTTCCCTGGTAATCATGCAAACTCAAAAACCAATTGTCAACTTGCTCTGATACCACTTGATCCGAAATGATCTTTTAAGACTATGGTTGAGTTTTAAAACATGAGTTCATTAACCAATTATGAATTGATGAAAGAAGCATAAACTATTGAGATATCATAGTAGCCATAATAAGAAATGCAGATCTTAAAGAAAGCAAAAAGAACCATCAAACCATAACAACAAAATTGTTAACGGAGTTCGGCAAGATTGCCTACGTCTCCGGGCCTTTATCTCAGTGGGTGAGGCTTTCTTATTTCTCTTCAATGCTTCAAAAGTACATCAGAAAAGTGTCAAATGGATTACAAACTGGTTTGGTTGTGTTATTCTCGACCTCAAGAACCCAACACAACTGACGACACTGAAAATGGTTGAGCGTAGCTCCCGGAATTGGCCCACAAAGTTCCCCTCCTCAATGGATTCCTTGCATAAAAATGGCTTTCGCTTCACAATTCTACAACATTTATCCTATTCTGAACCTTTCTAAGGATACCAAGAACCCATGGTTTATATAGATTTGAAGTGGGCATCAACCTCGCATCTTCCTCCCAAGATTTGGCCTCAAATCAGGCTCTAGATCTCCCAAAAATGGCCAAAATTCATTAAAAACAAGCTAATAATCCAAAAAATATCATATAATATAGTTCAAAAATCCAAATTTGGGCAAATATTGTGCGTAGCTCCCGATTCTTGGGCTCCTAGTCACATGCGCGCCTCCATATGGCCTTGGGATGGGCTGGCGCACTGGTATTTAGCCCTGGTCTTTAGTGTGCTAGTCATATGCAGGCCATGTCGCGTTGTCCCTAAGCTCCACGGACCCTCCAACAATTGCTAGTTCCTAGTTCTATGGGCTTGTTATCACCCCATAAATTATGGGAATCAACTTATGACTTGGATATTATGGATATTATCTATATCTAGTGTTCTTATTGGAAATTGATTTTTCATTTTACAAAAAGGAAAACAAAAGGAAAAAGAGAAAAGAAAAGAAAAGAGGGCATAAAAGAATTTGAACAAAAGCCCCATGCAATAACAGTGACTTGGTCATACCGTTCAAGCATGATGAAGTTCTTTTAAATTTTCAATGTTGATAGGTTAGTGAATACATCTCATTAGACCATCTAATCCTGGTCAGATAGCCCCTAGGTTAGAATTAGTGAAT
>SNQJ01S0067491.1:26514-38354 GCA_010110895.2 Picea sitchensis | reverse complement strand
TGCACAAAGAATAACATGGAGAATAGAGCCAATAATTATGCCTTGGTGATTTATACCTGTGGACTGCACAAAGAATAACATGGAGAATAGAGCCAATAATTATGCCTTGGAGTTTGAACCCAGGCCTAGCACATATATGATATGGAAGAAGTGTTTGGAAGAAATGAATAGCATGACTCCAACTCTGCACTTGGGTGGATGGACCTGGCTGGCCCATCAAAGAAATCCCAAGGGATCTCCAAGTCCAAGGACAACATAAATGGCATTCTTATTTTCTTTTGTTTAGGCCCACACCTAAACTCCTTATTTTCTAGATGATGTGATCTAGACCTTTAATCTAATTTGATGTCATTATTGCTCGATGTGGACATATATATTTTTATGGCTTATGTTTTGATATTCTTATGATACTATGGAATATTGGAATGAACACATGGTTACGTGATGAGATCTATCATGTTATATGGTGCTACTGATGATTTGTCAAGTGTGATATGAAGAACCGTAGGTGCACATGGACTCCAGATTGAGTCAAGATGTGTGGTCCCAAGATGGGGTCAAGTTATGTATTATTGACATGTATATGACATCGCTTATTGTTTATTCATGATTCTTGGATAGTGCTATTTGAAATGTTCTCTCTGGATGTATGCAAAGATGGGGAAACATTTTACAAATAAGATTACACATGGAAAATGGTTATATGATGAGATCTGACATGAGTACCATTAGGGAGAGGAGGTCCAGGTTGACTATTCCTACCTACTAGACTCCTTGTCGCGTAATAGGTTGGAAAAATTATGTTTTTTCTTGGAGGTTACACATTGCCATAAGGGTAGGTTTTGGATTTGGTCGCTTACAAGGTCATGTTGACGGGTGTGCAATAAGGTGTGAATCTTTATTCCTCAATGACCATTAGTCTGTCACTAGTGGTGAATGAGTTGGGTTAGTGAAGTCCCAACCATGTCACCATACCCCATTAATGAAAAATGACACTTGAAGGGCATGAGTGAGTTGGGTTAGTTAAGTCCCAACCATGACACCATACACCATCAATGAAAAATGATACTTGAAGAGAATGAGTGAACATGGCACCCTTGATACAAACAAGTAGGTTGTGCCTAGATGGCATGTAGCAGCACGACACCCTTGGTATCATGCACTTGAAGAATTATAGAGGTTATGTCTAACTCTTGGTTCAAGGTACTTGAAGAGTTGTAATGATCATGTCTAGCTCTTGGTACCAAATACATGAAGGCTTTGAGTTAACTTGGTTTCACCCTTGGTATTTACTTTGATTTGGTTTATGTATAATTTGGATAAAAGTATCAATTGGAATATGCATTTTATTTTAGCATGGGAAATTGAATGAACTTTTATAAATGGTTTGATTGATCATATAAATGATATGCACATTTTTGTAAAAGGGGAAATAGAACTTACTTTTCTAAATTGAAATGGAAATGGAAATTCAATTAGAAAAGGGTGAGTTAAATAGAAAGAAAGTGATTTTATTTAAATAGAAAATAATAATTTAATGTGCACCCACTCAATGAGGAAAAAGATAAGGGATTTAGGAAGCATCTAAGAGTAGGAAAAGACGTTGGGATGTGATGAATAATATCTATTTTTCATTTTAAACAAAAGAATTACTTGTGCATGAAGTGACACATGGGCGGGTGAATAATATCCAATTGGTAATTAAATAATTAGTGTTTTTCATGCGATGGACAAATATCATGAGCCTCAAAGGCTATATAAGAAAGAAGGATTGGGCTTGAGAGATCACCTTTTGGCACCCTAAATTTGGTTGGATGGCATAATGCTCAAATTTTTCTTGGTAAGCTTGTGTTGAGTTTGGTCTCAAGATTGTGTATGTACTTGAGTTGGGGACCTTATATACTCTAGAGGAGCCACACAATCTTAATGCTAGTTTTTGTACTCTTCACATACAACCCATTGCAACTCGAAGGTCCTTAGGGAAGAAGACTACCCATTTGGGAGTTGGTAGGGTGGTTAATTGGTAAGAAAATTTCATACTTGGCAATGGAGAATTGGAGCTAATACTTGGAGAAAGATTTGAATTAAAGAACAATCAAGGGAGGATCTTCTACAACCATTAGAAAAAGGTATGTAATTCTAGAAAATTCAATTTATAGATAGATAGCTTGTAACTTGAACTTTTCTTTGAGGTTTTGTGTTTTAGATAAATTATGAATTGAATCTTGCATGGGAGAATTATAGAATTGGAATAGAGTTATAGCATATATTTCCATTTGTTCTGAAAGCTAGTTAAAGATCTCATCCTTAATCAGGACCTACATCATTGTTTTTGGGTAGGTTAAAGATCTCAATCTTAATCAAGGCCTACATCATTGTTTTTGGGTAGTTTTACTATTTTTTTCCCGTGAAACAAAGACATACTCATTTTTATGCTTATAGAGGCATACACACTTTTATTTAAGCATAGTAGCATATATATCTTCACATATGGTCCTTTCCTTCATCAAAAGCATGCATACATCTTGTATCATGTTTTCAGACTTAAAAATTTGGATTTGAGGGGTTTTTAAGGCTGGGATTTTCTGGGTTTTGTCCCTATGATCGAGGAGGTAATATATGTTTGTTTAGGTAGTGTTTTAATCTCTTCTCAATTGTCTTAATCCATTTTCATGATTGATTAGAGGTCATCATACGATATAGAAGAAACCCTAGAGTGAGCGAACGTTGGGAATTTTCCCTTTTGGGTTTTGTAATTTACCTAGTTGAAGAAAGTATGGATTTTTACAGGTGTGAATAAAGTTTACATGCACACTATTATTATGAGTAACTTCTTACCATGTTTTTATGCTTGAGAAATAGATATAATTGAGTAAAAACATACTCTTGAATCTCTTCATAACCTTGTCTCATTATTCCAAACTAAACGATTTCCAATGATGTTATAGAATGATTTTCTTTCACTTGACTTCTAAGTAAGTTTGAAGAATATAGCTCTTTTATGCATTCCTAATTGAATTTTTTTCATATGAATTAGCCCTACAAAGAGGGATCTTCAATTAAAATTACAAGAAGAGTGCTAGAACAAGTCTCTTTCTAGCCATTATATGGAGAATTGTATTTGAAAATTTATATGCAAATTGTACTTGAATGTAATGGACTAAGTGATCCACTTGTAAGGATTAAAGGTTGATTTTATATGGTCATTTGAGGGCAAATTTGTTGTATTATTGTTGTTGAGGAAAATTGTGAACCATTGAATGATTAGTAGAGGACTAATCATTATGGACTAAAGACTTGTTTTGGCTAAATCTGTAGTCGAGCCAACTTTGCTACTTTTTATTTTCTTCCTAGTTGTGATTGAAATGTTTCAAGTGCTAGTATCATGTATTTGAAATTATATAAAGCATATATATAATTGTAATAGAAAAATAAGTGATTATAGCAATATGTATTGTACTTTTGTTGTTGTTATTAATTAACCCACATGGGGTCTATGGGGGTATTATAAGACCAATGGGTTAAATTGATATGTTATTACTAAGACAAAGATTATTGTATTGATTCAAAAAAAAAATCCACTTTTGTATGTTATGTGCTTTGCTTTGGTTGAGGTGTGTAAGAGTGTTACAAAAGTATATAGTGAATTTCCTTGGAGTACAACTACTATGAACTTGCAACATGCTTAACATGGAGTCCTTTTCAGCCTAAAAACTTGTAGCACCTTTGTACCAAACCATGACACACAATCAATAGTTGTAGTATGATGGTTTCACATGACTCGGACCCTCCAATAGCTAAACCAAGATTCATCTATGCCTTGAGGTCACTCCCTTGCTTATTTATACCATTCAATTCCTCTTTGTCAACTATCTTGAACTAGATTGGATTCTACTATCTGTAAAAACCCTATTTCGCAAATACACTCTTAGATTAATGATCAAATCCCTTCCACGTCTCTCATGTCTTTGTGTTATTTGCACCTATTGTCTCCAACACCTATATAGGTATCTCTTTTGTCTAGTTTGACTCCAACATTTCAAGTTTTATTGTTTCATCCTAAGGCATCTTCATTTACTTAGTTACACTCATATTGTGGAAGTTTCAACTTGACATTTCCATCATAGATAGGGTGATGGAGGTATCATCCCCACTGAGGGCACTAGGGTTTCTCTACTCTCCATTCTTATTGATTTATCATTGAATCAATATATCTAGTGTTTATTGATTATATTTCCTGCACACACACACAAACACACTTTCCATCATAGATAGGGCAATGGAGGTATCATCCTCACTGAGGGCACTAGGGTTTCTCTACTCTCCATTTTAGATCTAGTGTTTACACACACACACACACACATTCCATCGTAGATAGGGTGATGGAGGTATCATCCCCACTNTTTCCATCATAGATAGGGCAATGGAGGTATCATCCTCACTGAGGGCACTAGGGTTTCTCTACTCTCCATTTTAGATCTAGTGTTTACACACACACACACACACATTCCATCGTAGATAGGGTGATGGAGGTATCATCCCCACTAAGGGCACTAGGGTTTCTCTCATCTCCATTCTTAGATCTAGTGTTTACACACATCAAGTCTCATCTTACAAGAGTTTGAAGTTTGTAGGATCTTTCGGGATGGAGATCACTCTTGGAATCCTATCACAACTTTCATCTTCAACCCAAGGAGCTTCATCACCTACAAAAACAATTTTTGTGTGAGTTCTTTCCATTCTTATCTTTGTATTTCCAACATTAGGGTTTCTAGCTCATTAAGAAATTGTCTGTTAATCAACCCTAGTTAATAAGCTCTCTTTCCTCATTTAATTGGTTGGTAAAACCTAAGTGAAGTACGTGCCCCCCCCCCACACACACACCTCAGTTCAAGTCTCGTCTTACTAGAGTTTGAAGTTGACACACACACACACACCTCAGGTCAAGTCTCGTCTTACAAGAGTTTGAAGTTGACACACACACACACACACACACCAGGTCAAGTCTCATATTATAAGAGTTTGAAGTTGGTCGTGTAGTATCTTTTGGGATGGAGATCACTCTTACACACACCTCAGGTCAAGTCTCGTCTTACAAGAGTTTGAAGTTGACACACACACACACATCAAGTCAAGTCTCATATTACAAGAGTTTGAAGTTGGTCGTGTAGGATCTTTTGGGATGGAGATCACTCTTGGAATCCTATCACAACTTTCCTCTTCAACCCAAGGAGCTTCATCACCTACAAAAACAATTTTTGTGTGAGTTTTTTCCATTGTTATCTTTGTATTTCCAACATTGTGGTTTCTAGCTCATTAAGGAATTGTCTATTAATTGACCCTAGTTAATAAGCTCTCTTTCCTCATTTAATTGGTTGGTAAAACCTAAATGAAGTACCCCAATCATATACAACCCTAGGTTAAAATTAACAAGATGTTAAGGTCATGATTAATCTAGTAGTTCTCCCTCCTCTTTTGATTTTGTTTTGTCTCACCCTAGGCTTTCTTGATTTAGCCCTAAAATCAAGTGACAATTTGAGTCTCATTTCTTTCCCCATTAGTGTTGTGCACGTGCTTGGGTGGTCTTCCATCTCTTCCCTCATGCTAAGTGTGGTAGCATGACTTTGTTCCTTTGCTACATTTTAGCAACTCCACTTTGGAGTTCCCATGGTATGTTATCTAAGATAGCACCACTGACATGGTAGGTTATGTAGCCTCTCATGATCCTCATTCCAAACCTCATTGTTTGAATTCCCTCAAGGCCTCATCCGGTCCTAGAATTGCTACTTATGGCCTCATATCCCTCTCTACCAGGATGAATCTCATACCCCTATTGAAGAAGAAAGGAGAGAATCCCCTTGCACCTAAAAAATGGGTAGATAGTCCTTACTACACACCTGATGACATCTTTCTCTCAAGTGAGCCCATCCTCCTCTCTTCTAAGGAACCCTCTAAAGATGGATGGGATCCCTTCCCTTTTGTCCATCGAGTGGCCTCTTCACCTACTAGCTAAGGTTTAAGCCAATTTTGGGTGCCTCCTTTATCCATTCTTTGTCCTTGGGCCACTTGAACATCAATGCTTCTACAATGGTCACACACACCCTGTGTTGGACACCAAAACATACAAGCCAAGTGTACATGCAACCATCAATTTTAACCTTGAAACTCTTCAAACATTGGCGAATGAAATATCAACATCCTTCCTAAGATTCCATTAGGGCCCCTACCTCAAACAAGAGTTCATACAACAACTCTCTCAATTATGAGCCAAGTCCTCATGATAACCAAGATATAACACATCAAAAAAGTACACATCCCAACATATGTTCCACAACAAACACACATCCCAACAATTTGGCAAGGACAAGCATACACCCTAATAATTTTCCAACCACAAGGAAAAAAATACCTTCCAACCATTTCACAACCCCCTATACAAGTGTTCTCCAAACTATGACACCCTCTCGGGCTTATATTATATAATCATTGGCATAATACTTCACAAAAATAGTATCACGTTTTAGGGGGCTGGACCCCAAGCATGAGTATCAACAACAACCTTCTCTTATTTAGTTTAGGACTCTTCCCTCAATGAAGTATGGAGACTGGCAGTGGGTTACCCCCTCCTAACGACAATATGCCTCATTTTAGAAGACATCCTAACCCACACTTTAGTAACAGGAGAAAGCATGCATTAACAAATCCTTCCTTTGACAAATCTGTAGACAACATTTCACCCCCAAATTGAACAACATGGCTTCCGCCAAATCTACTAGAACTACTTAACTATGGGGGTATTGTTATAGAAAATCCTCGATGCCACTTGGAGGCTTGCACCATAGCTTGTTTCAAGTTCAACACCAATATCTTGATTAAACTCTTGACGTGCTCCATAATAGATGACACCCTTCACTAGTTTTCCATCATCTTCTTGAAGGGTCGGTCCATGACCTCTACCTATTATTATTCTAGTTCATCCATCACTTTGACATGCCTAGACTATATGACTTCGGTATGTTCATCTTCATGGGCCTCAAGCAAGAAGGGGAGGAAGCTTGTTCAACATTCATATGTCAATGGCATAAAGCTATGCACAATTTCACACTGGATATCCTTGAACATACTCTGTATGACATTTTCACGTGGGTCCTAAACTAAGAGAATATAAATAAAGTGTTTCTTGAAGGCCCTAAGTCAATAGAACATGCTATCAAACACCTCATTCACATTGAAATGCCTACATAAAAGCTATTATGGGAGAAATGAAAAATTGAACATCCCAAGGTCCAAGTCTCAATAAAAATGTGATAGGCGACACAGTGACACAAATGCTCCTGCATACAATTGAGACTCTAACCATCCTTCGCAACAAAGAAAAAGAGCATCCTAAAATAGCTACCTCAACCACTACCATGTGGTGCATGTAACACAAGCGATACATGCACAATATTGAAGACTATTGAAAACTCAAAGAATTGAATGAGTAAAAAGGCCAAACTAACCAACCTTGCAAACAAAAAACCATTGTTCCACAAGAGAATGCTAGAGTTGGGATATACAAGGACCCCATGCCATACCACGACCCTCCTTCCAAGCGTTCTAAGAAGAAAACAAAGGATTCCTTAGAACCTACCTTCGATTCCTATGACAGAGAAGAAGAAGAGGTTTTGCTTCCTTACCCTAAGAAAAATTGGAAGGCTCCCATTGATCCTTCCTCTAGCTGGCCTCCCAAAGTTGTAAATAGAGTCCAAATGGTCCAAAAGGTATAGGAAAACCAGGATGCACCCCTTATTTAATTGAATTTGTGATTGTTTCCTATCATCAAAGGGCACACCCTATGTTGGATTCCTTACCTAATCTCATTGATCTAGATACCATCCTCCCTTCTCGCTAGGTAGGTGTCTCTCTAGTCTAGATTATGCCAAAGCCACCCCTTAGCCTCATTGATGTTGAGGGTACGCTACCCTCTTATTTGATAGGACCCATTTTTTGGAACCAATAGAAAGCCTATAACTCTCATATTACTTCTCCTCCTTCCATAGTTTGAACCCTAGCTTCCTTATACCCCTCCTACACTTCCCTCATCTAGAGCCTCTCCTCCCATGCTTCTCAAATGTCTTTAACGTACTTAGAATGTGTGTTGACCAAAGAGTTCACATTATTGAGACCCTGTTCAAGTTCCATTTTGAGCTTAGCCAAGCTCATCCCCCCTCTCTTTCCTTTGACCTTTATAACATGCCCTCTACTAAAAAGAAGAAGGCCAACACAACCAACTCATTTTTCATTGAGATTTGTTGCAATGATTCCATGATCAAACAAGTCATTATTGAATTGGATCCATCCTTAATATCATAGCGGTTCCTATCTACCATGATATTTGTGCCACCTGCTTCTCTCCTACTCCTTAGACCATCCAATTATTCAACATATCCATGACCAAACCTTTTGGAGTTATTGAGATCTCCTTATCCCTCAACCCTAAGACAATGAACACCCATTTTTCAGTACTTCAAGGAGACTTGGAGTACAACATCCTTTGTGGCCTTCCTCAGTGGGATGTGATGATTGTTATCCTATGTACGTTCGCAAGCGAGCACTTGTCCTTCCATGAAGGAAAATCTCGTTATGTTTGATATGATCCTGCTCCCTTCTCTTACCTCTCTAAAGCCACTTTTAAGATTTCCCCCTTGATTTATCTTGTCTAATCTCTTAGCTTCTTCTCCCTTTTCTCACCCTAAAATCTGCATGTCTAAGTTAGACTCATCCTTTATCCTTGCTCATTTCTTCTCCTTGGATGTGTGAGCATCCTCGAGGTGCCTCTTGCAGGTTCCCAATTTTGTCACCTTCCCACTTATCTGGACAAGCTTGTGGTAGTCTCCTCTTCCTCTCTCATGCCTAACCCTAGGCTCTTAAATAATAGGGGTATGGAAACTCTTTATCTTCAACTTCCCATTGGTGTTCTAAGATAGTTTGAGTAAGTTTCACAAGTTTTTCTTGCTTTAGTATGGATTTACTAAGTTGAATGAAGCCTTGTCCCAAATGGGACCTTTATGGGGCCAACTTGGATCTCTTGTGGTTGAACTCAACTTCCTCCTACTCTAACATAGCTCCCCACCTATTTGTCTTCTTTGTTATCCCCCCTTAGTTGTTGAGATGCACTCTAAGTATCCCCTTGTCTCCTTTATCTCACCTAATGGTTACTTTCACTCGTTGGTCACCTTCTAGGTGGTCTATTTCTACCTAAGCTATTATTTTGAGTAGGGCCCAACATGAGATGAATGCATCCTAGTGTGATCAATCACCATGATGTTCCTACAAGGAATTAGGTGAGGTTGTTGCATCATSTATACTATAACTATGGAATTTCCCTCTYGATCACATTCCTTACGTATTTCCTTTAATAGGTCTACCCTAGTGTCATCGCCTCTATCTCTTGCCTTTGCTAGGTCCTSTCTARCATTGTTCCCATKCGTCATTTGCCTTTGCTAGGTCCACCCTAYTGTTGTTTCCTCCCTTTTACCTATCAACTTATCTTTTTCCCTTTTCCTGAGAGTTAGTGTTGCTACCCCTTCTTTGCTCAGGGAAAGTTGCCAATSTCTACAATGTAGGTCCTCATTCCATTCTCACATGTGCCTACACCCCCAAATCTCATCTATAGGTATGTGCATGCATTGCTCTCTTACCCKTACAATTGCTAATTATTTCATTGTCTAGTGTCAGGATTGATCATGTTTTATTGCRTGATTTAGTTATCATTTCACTAACATGATAGTTAGATTCTCTATTCRTTGTCCAATCTCTTCATTTATATTTCATAGTTTAATTACTATCATTCTTACATAGTAGTTAAGCTTACTTGGTCCCTTATCCCAACATTATTGCTTGACATACATCTTTTGCTTGTTTCCCTTTCTTTTATTTTGTTGGTTGCTTATGCGACATCATAAAATTACACAAGGCACCCTTATAGCCCTACCTTGCACCAATGCTTGGGGCATATAAGGCTTCACATGTATTGTGCGATATAATGGCCTAATAGATGGAGTATTACCTTTCAAAATTAAGGCTCTATCTCACACTACAAGCCCCCCTCAACTACTCCCATGCATCTACTTACTTCTCTCCTTCCTTACAACTCATAATTAGTATTCCCATCTTACATATAATATCTCCTACAGGGGGGGTAAACCGTACCATACGAGATTCACACTTGGGTGCTTACATACAACAATCCATGTGGAGGTGCATTGTGTTGTCCTTATGCTGCATACATATGTGACCTGCCTAATGATGATAATATACCTCCCAATAACTACTCTAATCTTATAGATCACATTCCTAGAGCCCCCCTCACTTTGGGCAAGATGTGGCACCTCTTTGGGATGTCTACCACTTAGGTGTCTTCCACCCTTTGGTCTTTATCTGTTGTTCACTAGTTTGACTCACTTCCATCCTTGGTGCACCCATTTAGGGTATTTCCTAACTTCATGGGTCTAAGTGGGGGCAAAAACTCCTCGGTTGGTTTCATGGTCACTGAGGACGCCTCATGTTGGGTCCATAACAATGCAAAATCGTTTTTTGTGCTTGCTATTTATGGAGTCAATTTGAGTCAAACCTTTCAAACCTTGCTTGATCTCTTTGTAGAAAATGTACCTCAAGGTTCATTGGAGTACCATGAATGTGAACTCATAAAACACCTAATAAAGAGTAATTTTGGGCCTAAAAACTAGTGACACATAGTCAACATGTGTGATATATAAGTTTTGTATGATCCGAGCCCTCCAATGGCTAATACAATGTTCACCTACACCTTGAGGTTAGTCCCTTATCGATTCATATCATTCAATTCCTCTTTGTAAATGATCTTTCACTATATTGGATTCTTCTATATTTCAAAACCCTAGTTTGTAGTTACACACTCAGATTAGTGATCAAAATCCTTCCACCTCTCTCAAACCCTTGGGTTTCTTGCAGTTGTCATCTCAAGAACCTCTACAAGGATCTCTTGTGGCTAGCTTGGTTCCAAGCTTACGGGTTTGATTGGTTCATCCTAGGGCATGCTCATTGGATTAGTTCCAATCTAGTGTATTTCCCTCCTCCCTTGCTTCTCTTTTGCCTCACCTTAGGATTCCTTGGTTTAATCTTAAAATCGAGTGGCAACTTACATCCATGCACTCATGTTACGTGTGGTAGGATGAATATGTTCATTCATGCAAAACAAGGGGAAACATCATAGTAGTTGCAACATGAAAGTAACCCTAAGGCATATGTCCAAAAGATTATATGGTAACATATTTGAAAATTTTTGGGCTTCACATCTATATGGAAATCCCCAATAACATGAATATAGGATGATGGCCTACAAATATGTCATCAATGTCAATTGGGTGTAGCTCAAGTGTTGTGAGGAAAAGTTGTTACACTCTCCACCCGGGTGCAAATGTCACTTTGTGACATGTATGCTCTTAGTGAGTTGATTGTTAAATAGTTATAAATGATCTCTTCATGAGTTGTTGACATGGTATTGCACCCTGAAGAATCTAGGGTTTACCATGGATACCGTCCTCGAAATAAGGGGAAGTTCCTAGGCTAATTTCCTCAAGATATGATACCTAGAAAAAAACACGGCATCAACATTTTGCATAAGATAATAAAAAGAAGGAAAATTTTCAACAACTTAGTCTACTGAGCAGAGATAGAAAGGAAAAACAATAAAAGTTTAAATCATTTTATTATATTTCTTAAAGGTACCACAATCTTTGGAATATATATCAAATAACAATGCATGGCATAACTAAAGAGGAGAATCTCCTAAACTAACATTATGTGAAGTTGTGAGA
>SNQJ01S0067491.1:9120-22928 GCA_010110895.2 Picea sitchensis | reverse complement strand
CACACACACACACACACACGTGCGGGGGTGGGTGGGTAGGGGGGGGTTTAATTAGCTCAACTTGTTGTCACCAATGTAGTTAGGCATTTGGCTAGTTCCATCTATTGGCACATTTAGTTATTTATGTAATCACATTTTATGCACCCATGGTAGGATACGCTTAGTTAGGTATCAACTTGGCGTGACTTGTCCTTCCTACCCTTGTGGAGATATTGGTGATACATTCACATATTTTGCGATGTTTTCTACATATATAATGCATATTACATTAGATATGGATTGTACTCATTGAATACTTTATTTTGTTAGTGGAACAATGCTCATTCATTCATCAATTTTCTGATCAATGTGCTTGCATTTGTCTCTTGATCTTAGATGGATTTCATAGCCAAATTCCACATGTGCTGGTAGTGCCCACTTAAGATCCCCCTGTTGGCACACTTACTTATACTGAGAGGGGGGTGAATCAATATAAGACTAATTTTTCTTTTCTTACAATATTTATCAATGCGTGACTTTACCAACTATAACAGTTAATGATAAACAAACAACCATACAATCCATTGTACACATAGATTTAACGTGGAAACCCAAATGGGGAAAAACCACAATACAATTCTTTTGTAAGATTATGTAGGCACTAACCTATTGTTACAATGTTTGCAGGAACCGACCTGCAAGAGACACCAATCCCCTCTTTTGAGCACCAACTTAGTACTATGTTTGCATGCACCCAACTATAGGAGACACCAATCCCCTTGGTCGAGCACCAACTCAACACTTCCTGTAGGAACCAACCTACAATTGTATTATTTGCAGGCATCGACCTCCAAGAGACACCAATCCCCTTAGTTAAGCACCAACTAAGCAAAGCTTGTAGGTGCCAACCTACAACTTCTATATCTATAGATACCAAACTGCAGGAAACACCAATCTCCTCAAGATGCCAATAGTACTATATTGCCTCTTTCCTTCAAGCCTTCACATGTACATGCTGAAATGTTGTAACTTCAAAGAATATTCTAATTATATTTGAGTTATTATCTTATAGATCAAATATGCTTTTGTGGATTGATCATGTCGGGTCTTGTATAAGACCAAATCCCCTTTTGTGGATTGGTCAAACAACATTTATATGGTGGTATTTGTAAAGTCGACCCCTAGAGTTTATAAAGTGGTTTTAACCACTCTTGGAATAAGTCGTCCCTACTAAGTGAAGAGACATAACCCTAGCACCTCCTCACCAGTATTTATAAGTGAGGATGGCGCCTCATTTGTTCACTCACTCACTCACACTTCTAGTGCACATATTTTGGAGGAAGCTGCAGTTGCAAGAAGGAGAAAAGAGGTGCATGCTCAATCCTAGATTATTCTTGGTGGTTTTGTCTTAGTCTTGGCATTGTATTGGAGATCTATTATCGAGGAAGTTTTTGTTGGGTTTTCTCCCCCATGAGGGTTTCCTAGGTTAAAATGTTGTGTACCTTGTGATTGTGTTTCTTACAGTGATCCTCTTTATGCTGTTATTCTGGAAATGCATTGATAACCTAATAACAACTCTAAATTTAACATGGTATTAGAGCTTGACTGAATAGAGAACCTTTCTCTGGGTATCTAAAAATGTCATTGTTGTCATACAAGAAAATTAGGGCTTTTTATTGGAGAGGAATCTCTAACTAAAAACCATCTAGGGAAGTGCACCCTATCCTAGCGCATCCTTTGGCAACTTGAGCACACCTTTTCAATGGCCAAATTCTCTGAAAAGTCAAACCCTAGTTTTGACTGGTACTCGAAAACCAAAAAACCAGGAAACAAGAACCAGTACCAGAAGTACTAGTCCAAATTTGCGTAGGTCAAATTTCAAGGGGTAAAACTTGGAATTTTTGGAAACAGTCAACTCCAACCAACTCACCTCAGCCCAACACATCTCCTGGTAAGTTCAAATTCATTTTTTGAACACTTTCATTTTCTGGTCATTTTCCTAGCTCCAGGTCAAGATGTCTGCAAGCACCAAGCTTGTTGACAAGTTAGAAGGTGTTGAAAACTTTGTGCTTGGAAGTACATAATTGGACTCATTCTTGAAGAGAATGACCTTGAAAAATTCATAAAAGAAAATGTATCGGAACCCAAAGAAGATGTAGCCAAAGAAAAGTACAAGAAGGATATGGTTAGGGCCAAAAGAATAATTGCAGATTCCATTAAAGATCACTTGATACCCCAAGTGTCTTCTAAGAATACTCCAAAAGATATGTTTGATGCCCTAACCAGAATTTATAAAGGAAAGAACATCAACCGAAAGATGAACTTGAGAACCCAACTCAATAATACAAAGATGCAGAAAGGAGAAACAATTCAAGACTATTTCTCTAGGGTTGCTCATTTCAAAGAATAGTTAGAAGCAATTGGAGACAACTTGGATGAACATGAACTCATCATGACAACTCTTAATGGTCTCACAAGACCTTGGGATGCCTTCATCCAAACTATCAGTGCAAGAAAAGAGAAACTCCAATTTGACAGTCTATGGGAAGAATGTGTTCAAGAAGAAGCAAGAGTGGCCCACCGAGAAGCCGTACTATTAAGGGATGAATATCAAGCCCTAGATGCTCATGCTAAAGGAGGAAAGAAAAGGTCTCATTTCCAAAAGGAGTCCCACCTTCATAAAGAACTTCACTCCCCAAAGAGATTCATCCACTTTCATAATGAATCTCACCCTCCAAGGAGATTCTGGAAATATCATAAGGGTCAAAGAAAAGAAAAAGATTTCTCCTCTTATCAATGTTATCATTGTGATAAGATGGGACACATTGCTAAGAATTGTCCTACCAAAAGGGAAGAATACAAGAAGAGAAATAAAAAAAGACATCATGCCCATGCAACTGAAGATGATGAGCAACCCACAGAGTTGACTAAAGAAGAGATTGGAGATTCTATTTTATTTTCCACCCTATCAAGATTTGTGACACCTGGAGAGGATACTTGGCTCATAGACAGTGGTTCCTCTAAGCACATGACAGGACAAAAAGACATTCTCTCTATCCTTACAGAAAAGGACTTTCCCCAGAAAGTTTCACTTGGAGATGATTATCAGTACCCTATCAAAGGAATGGGAGAATCCACCTACAACTTGATTCAAGGACTTTGACAAGAATGAAGGGTGTACTTTATGTACTAGGTTTGAAAAATAACTTACTTTCTATCTCATCTTTAGATAAGAAAGGTTTCAATGTTGCACTCATAGATGGTGAAGTTCTTATGTGGCCTAAAGGAAAAACCATAGAAGATGCAATTGTTATTGGAANTGTACTTTATGTACTAGGTTTGAAAAATAACTTACTTTCTATCTCATCTTTAGATAAGAAAGGTTTCAATGTTGCACTCATAGATGGTGAAGTTCTTATGTGGCCTAAAGGAAAAACCATAGAAGATGCAATTGTTATTGGAACGGAAGAAGGTGTTTTGTACAAGTTAAAAGGTCACTCAGGTGTAGCCTTGACTCACTCCACTGAGATTCCTTGTGAACTTTGGCATAGAAGACTAGATCACATCAACTACAAAGCCTTACCATATGTAAGCAAGGTAGTTACAAGTTTACCATAATTTAAGGTTGATCATAAAGGTGTATGGAAGGGATGTGCACAAGGAAAGAACATAAAAAATCCTTTCCCAAAGAGAAACAATAAAGTAGAAGGAATCTTGGAGCTCATCCACTCAGATGTATGCGGTCCAATGCCATCAACCTCTCTAAGCGGGTATGTATACTATTTATCATTTATTGATTATTACTCTCATAAGACTTGGTTTTATTTCTTGAAATCAAAAGATGAAGTACTCAGAAAGTTCAAGGAATTCAAAGCCTTGGTAGAAAACCTCTTTGAAAGAAAAATCAAGATACTCAGGTCAGATAATGGAGGCGAGTATACCTCAAATGAATTTTGAAGCTTTTGCAGAGATGTCAGGATTAAGAGGGAGCTCACCACTCCCTATAATCCTTAACAAAATGGTGTAGCAGGAAGAAAGAATAGAACAATTATGGAAGCAGTGAAGACTATGATTCACGATCAAGATCTTCCAATGTATTTGTGGGATGAAACAACAAGAAAAACAGTTTATGTCCAAAATAGAATATCCCATAGTGCACTTAGATTCAAAATCCTCAAAGAAATGTTCTCCGAAAAGAAGCCAGAAGTAAGCTATCTAAAAATATTTGGTTGTCCAGTGTTTGTACACATTCTGAAAGAAAGGAGAACTAAGTTGGACCCTTCAGGGAAGAAGGGGATATTTGTTGGATACTGTGAGGTCTCTAAGGCATTCATAATTTACATACTAGGTTACCATCATATTGAGATCATCATAGATGTAACCTTTGATGAAGACGAAACACTCAAGAGATCAAGGAAATGCCAACTTGAATAAGTATTTGAAGAAGAACATGTAGCTCCTAGAGTTGCAGAACCGGTGAAGGAAGTTACAGTTACTCCTGATTATGACATTCCAGAAGATCATGATATGATAGAATCTCAAGAACCTCCCCATATGACAATATTTCACAAGAGAAAACCATCTTGGGTAAGGGAACTTATTCAAGAAGCACGTAAGTATGGTGCCCTGGAAGGAACCATGAGACAAAGCAAGAAACCTAAGTCACTCTCCAGTTATATGGCCATGATGTGTGATCTCATAGAAAAGGAACCCACTTGCTTTGAAGAATCCATTTAGAAGAAAGAATGGGTGGATTCCATGATAGAATAATACCGGTCCATTATAAAGAATGATGTATGGGAAGTAGTTCTGAGGCGAAAGAACAAAGATGTGGTATCTTCCAAATGGATATAAAAGATAAAATGTGCAACAGATGGAAGTATTGAAAAACATAAAGAAAGATTTGTGGCTCATAGTTTTTCTCAAAAGGAAGGTATTGATTATCAAGAGACATTTGCTCCCGTAGCCAGATACACTTATATCAAAACCATCATAGCTCTTGCAGCCAAAATGAAGTGGAAGTTACACCAGATGGATGTGAAAACAACCCTCTTAAGTGGTGTTATTGAAGAAGAAGTGTATATAGAACAAACACAAGGGTTTGAAGTTGAACATAAAAAGACTCATGTCTATAGGTTGAAGAAATATCTGTACGGGTTGAAGTAACCTCCTAGAGCTTGGTTGATTCGAAATGATCTTTTAAGACTATGGTTGAGTTTTAAAACATGAGTTCATTAACCAATTATGAATTAATGAAAAAATCATAAAATAGTGAGATATCATAGCAACCATAATAAGAAATGCAGATTTGAAAGTAAGCACAAAGAATCAACAAACCATAATAGCAAAATTGTTAACGGAGTTCGACAAGATTGCTTACATCTACGGGCCTTTGTCTCAGTGGGTGAGACTTTCTTATTTCTATTCAATGCTTCAAAAGTACATCAAAAAAGTGTCAAATGGATTAAAAACTGGTCTGGCTATGTTCTTCTTAACCTTAAGAACCCAACACAACTAACGACACTGAAAATGGTTGAGTGTAGCTCTCGGAATTTGCCCACAAAGTTCCCCTCCTCAATGTCTTCCCTACATAAAAATGGCTTTGGCTTCACAATTCTACAACATTTATCATGTTATGAACCTCTCCAAGGTTGCCAATAACCCCTGGTTTATATATATTTGAAGTGGGCATCAACCTCCCAACTTCCTCCCAATATCTGGCCTCAAATCGAGCTCTAGATCTCCCAAAAATGGCCAAAATCCATTAAAAACAAGTTAATAATCCAAAAAAAAATCATATAATATAGTTCAAAAACCCAAATTTGGGCAAATATTGGGTGCAACCCCTGATTCTCGGGCTTTTGATCACATGCGTGCCTCCATATGGCCTTAGGATGGGCTGACGCGCTGGTCTTTAGCTCTGGTCTTCAATGTGTTGGTCATATGTAGGCCATGTGGCCCTCTCCCTAAGCTCCACGCGCCCTCCAACAGTTGCTAGCTCCTGGTTCTGTGGGCTGGCATGTAACCGTGTCCTATTTGGTCGGGCTAGCCCCCCGCCGACCGGGCTTTACCCCCAAACCTCTAACAGACTCATAACAAAACCAAAGTCTGTCGCATAGGGGTTAAGACCCAACTAGTAGCTCGACTGGTTTGCCCGCTTCCCTGAATTCGCTAGCGCCCACAGAGGTCACGGGTTCGATTCCTCGGGAGGTTATAACAAATTTTTTTATCCGACATAGGCAAAATATGGGGTGCCATGTGGCACCCTCTGATTGGGCCACATGTCACCGTGTCATTGGTCCGTACCATAAGTCACCAACACAGTCAACGTACAACCAACGTGTCATGTCATCATCGTACAACCCATTCAGGTGCCACGTCAGCTTTCATACAACCTAGTCACCTGTCACATCACCTTCCGTACAACCACATCAACATCCATACATCCATGTCACCTGTCATGTCAGCATCCGTACAAACGAACTATCGTCTGTACTGCCACATGTCAGCCTGCCATTGGGACACGTCATGTACAGACTGCCACATGTCATCCGTACAGTTCCACGTGTCAAATATGTACAAGTGCCAACTCAGCCCAAAAATGTCGATTTTGAGTGACACGTGTCACCTCCTGGTGATGCCACGTCAACATGATGATGTACAGTGCCACGTGTCAAATCCGTACAGGTGCTAACTCAGCCCAAAAATGTTGATTTTGAGTGACATGTGTCACCTCCTGGTGATGTCACATCAACATGATGACGTCACATGTCGTATTGTTTATGTCAGTAGTATGAGATGTTGACTTTGACTAGTTGACTCTTTTGCCTATTTGGGAATCGATCAGAACGCGATAACTTTTGCATACGACGTCCATTTGCGAAAAAAATTATATGTATGGAATCAATGCAACGAGACGGATGCAATGGCGCTGGTTTTGTCCGATTCCAAGAACTTTGATTTTTAGGCCTTCCTGGATCCATTTTGGATCATGCCTCCCCATTAAGACCTTTTGGTCCTCCAAAAGGGTATTAACCTGTCATCAAGTGTGGGATAGGCCACCCCACTTGTTCTTTGTCTTGAAACTCTATCCCGTGCACCTGTCTCATCAAGATCAATTGAAAAAAAACCATGACAACTGACAACATATTGTTAGCCACTTGTACTCTTTCACATCTTACTGAAGCCACTACCATCCATGCTGAAAACATTGGCAGCGATAACATCAAAAATATGACTGCAAATGCGCTAATATGTTTGTATTACTTGCACAACATTAGCTTATATTGAAGCAAAGTATGATTGAACTTCCATTCTACCACCATCTCATGTTCATGCTTAAGATCAATTGCTTGATTTGGCACAATTATAGGTGTGTTGCTTGCATTAGTTGTCTTCCTTAATTGTTCCAATGTTTGAAGAGATTGATTTTCTTTTAAGTGATGAGCATGTATAACATATTCATTGCCTTCTTTAGTTAAGTGATATTGATTATCTTCCTTGTAGAAGATTGCTTTGTGATCATACAAATAAGGACTGCCTAAGACCATTCCACATTCATTGAGTGGCAGCACATCACACGTTACCTTATCCACAAACTTTGATGAAATTGCAAACTTTAAAGTTCTTTGCTTTGTTATGTGTAATTTATGATTGTTGCTTATCTATTTGAGTGAGTAAGGTTTATGATGCATCTTAGTGTTTAATCCCAATTGTTTAACCATTTCCTCTCAAATCAAGTTAGATTGAGATCCACTATCTATCAATGCATCGATCTTAGTGTGTTTCATGATCACCCTTATGTGAAACAATTTGCATCTAGAATCATATCCATCACCAATTTTACCTATCAAACCAACTGCTGTGATCTTAGTCTCATCACCTGAGTCATAACCCAAGTCTATTGGTCATGTTGCTGCTGCAACTGTTTGCCTCCCTTTCCTTTCTTTGAACCACTTTGGTCTCTTCTCTAGATGCAATTGCCAGCAATGGTCATCATCATGCCATTCTTTCTTGCAATGTTTGAAAGAGAGCTTATATTCCCTTCTTGTCACTGAATTTTCTTTCTTTCCATTCCCCTTTCTTTTGTCCTTTTTCCTCGAAGACAATTCCCTTGATACACCAACTCCTGTTTTCCCCGCTTCAATGTATGTTGCTTGAACATAAATCTCATCAAGATTAGTAGGTCCAAACATAAATACAATGTTACGAATATGTGCAGGTAAACCTCCTATATACTTCATAAGAGTTTCTTGGGTATGTAATGGAATGTTTAACATTAATACCATCTTGTGAAACTCATCTGTGTATTCTTGCACTGTTTGTCCCTTTCTTAGTTTAAGACCTTGCCATTCAATTAAAGCCTTATCTTTATAACCCAAAGGATAAAATTTCTTTCTAAGTGCAAAAAAAAAATCTTGCCATGATGGAAATACATTACCCACTTGTTGCGTGCCATTTTGCAACTTGTTTTTCTACCAGATGAGTGTTGTGCCTGCAAGACAAAGCGATGCCAACTTGATTTGGGTTGCCTCATCCTTGATTTGTTGCACACTGCAATAAACTTCCATCTGTCTGACCCAGTTATCAAGCCTCTCTGCATTGACTTCACTGTCATACATGGGTAATTCAAATTTCACATCAAGCTTAAGTAAAGGCATATCATGTTTATGTTTATGGGAATGTTTTCTTGCGGTGGATTTTGAACTTGTACTTGAAGAAGATGTTAGGGACCTAACCCCTCACGTAGGTAGAATAATATATTCCGATGTAATAAAGGTCAATATTAATAAGGCCTATCAATAAAGAAGAATACGTCCAATGTAAGAAGACCTAATAGAAGCTTCCGCTTCTAGAAGGATCTTCCTCTAGATGGTTCTTTTGATAGACATATTTAGTATAAATAAGAGTCGAGGGTATGATAAATTTTGTCTTGGATGTTATTGTAATAGAGATCTTCTCTGCTCTAGGTTTCCCCCTCAAAGAGGCAAGTGAACATTGCTCTCAGTAATCAAAGTGCACTTTCTGGTGTTATTCTGGTATCATTTTGGCATTATTGTGGTGTTGTTCTGGTTATATTGTTGTTCATCTGTCGTTTCTAGCTATTTATTTATGTTCTACATACTTTTTATATCTGGAATATTACAAGTGGTATCAGAGCACCTTCCTCGACAAAAAAATGTGGGTTAATTTTTTTCCAGGGTAGAGACGTATTCCGACGTCTTTAAGCTACAGAGATATGTCGTTACATGCATAAACCCGCGGTCGGGGATTCATACATGCATGAAATACAAGTGGTACTTAAGCGCACATCTGTTGGCCACCCTTGTAACCCCTTCACATGGTAGCGCATCAGACAACACTTGTATACGGATCGTCCTAGATCTCCTCAAGCCCCCCATAGATAAACAGATCGCCCGCTTGACTGCTATAGTGCCACTGAGAACAATACTCGAGAAGATACTTTCTAGTACCTGGGTAGTCAGGTAGTACGACTAAGGGCACAGTCTAGCCTCCTTAGTTGCTGCCCTGAGATATTGGGTTGAGTGCTACTATTGGACCCCGCACGTATATTAGAGAGCTATAGCATATGGAAAACTCTTGTCTGTAGAACCCTTAAATACCTAACCTTTGGGGATAGAAACAAAAACATAACAAACAAGATCTATTTCCACATAACTGTGTCTCCTGCATTCTAGTTGCCAAATTACTACACATTTCTTCATGTTAAGCATTTGGGCATTTCATCACTGCAGTGTTCTTCGGATCGGAGTATAACTCCGCAGGTGTAAAAAAGAAAAAGAAAAAAGAGAGTCTGGATCATGTTGGCACCATTATTTGAAACATATTCCATTGGATTTCTCTCTTCACCCTTATCACATTCATACCTATCATTTTTCAACAATTTTTTTTTTATGTGTGACCCCACCCACTCCTTTTCGGTTCCCTCGTCATCATGGCCCATACCCGTAGCCAAGACTTGGAAGCTCGCTTCAATACCTTGCACTCTAATTTCACAGAGATCCAACAATAAGTGAGACAGCTCAGTGCCAATATTGCCACCATCAATAAAAACATGCATTCCTCCATCGCCGCCTCAATCGAGGAACTCAAAAAAGATCTCAAACAAGACATTAATACCCAGCTTGAATCTGTCGCTACGATGATCTACACCAAGCTGCATATCCCTGCAGATCCTCCCTTGTCTGACCCACCTTTGCATACCGAAGGTGAAACTTCCTCTGATTCCTAGAATTTTCAGCCCCATCACTTTCAACGTGACCTATGCCTTCCATGTGTGGATGTGACCAAATTTGATGGCTTAGATCCCACTGGTTGGGTAACTCAAATGGAACATTATTTCTCTTTGTACGACATTGCATATGAGTTGGCCAAACTCTGGTATGGTGTTCTCCATCTAGATCAAGAACGTTGGCAATGGAGAAAAAATGCCCGCCAAGGGCATGTTGCTTGGACACACTTTGTGGCAGAGCTTTATGAATGCTTTGACAACAACACCAACCATTTAGGCCGTTTGACAAAGTTGAAACAATTTGTCACTGTGGAAGACTTTATAGCTTCTTTTGAGCGACTGGCTTTTCATACAGAGGGCACGTCTGATGCTTTTTTTTTTCTGAGAATGTTTTATCAGTTGCCTCAAGGATGAGATTTGTGCCCATGTCCTCATGGCTCGGCCTCAGAGTTGGGTGGAGGCTACTAAAAGAACTAAGGAATCACAACAGGTTGTCTCTTCTCAAAATTGTAAACCCTCCTTTATTCCTCGCATTAAACCAGTAAATCCCACTCCTCCTTCTACTCCACCAAAGATCCAAAAATTGACCAGGGCCGAAATGGTTGAACGCTAACTCAAAGGCCTATGTTATAATTGTGATGACAAATATTTTTCGGGACACAAGTGTAAGGGAAAAAACATTTTTATGGAAATCTCGGAGGATGTTTCGGAAGAGGATGTTGAGGCTCCCCTTGTGTCCGAGTCACCTAAACTCACCGACATAATCCCTCCCTCAGACCCTCCCGAAGTAGAACCAGTCGTTTCCCTAAATGCTCTCACTGGCTTCTCTGCTCCCCAAACCCTGAAGCTAGTTGGTTACATCAAGCATAGGAAGGTCATCATTCTTGTCGATAGTGGAAGCACCCATAATTTTATTCATCGTTGCATTTCCCAAGAAACTAATTGCTATATCTGTGCAGTCAATAATTTCCATATCATGATTTCCAATGGTAGGTCCATGAAATGTGGAGGGCGTTGTGAAAATGTGTGTCTCCAAATTGGTGATTAGCACCTGAAATCTCATATGTTTTCTATCGATATGGGCAGTTGTGACATTGTGTTGGGTGAAGAATGGCTAAGGAATTTGGGTCCCATTCTCATGGATTTTAAGGAATGAACCATGCAATTCAACCAGGATGGCCAACAATATAAGTTCCAAGGCATCACTGTCGGTTCCCCAGAGATCATTAGTTCCCATCGCATGGAAAAGCTGCTAAAAAAAGGTCATTCTGACATTATTTCCCAACTCCATGCCATACAAGCAACTAAGACACCCTATGTGCCACATGACCTCCAATCCATCCTCTCTAAACATCAAGTGGTTTTTTCCACTCCCCAGAGACTCCCTCCTTCCCGTGGTGTTCATGATCATTCCATTCCCCTTGTGCCAGGAAGCCTTCCTTCCAATATCCGTCCCTATCGTCACCCCTTTCTCCAAAAAAATGAAATTGAGAAAACTGTTAAAGAACTGCTCAATGCAGGTGTTATTCGCCCTAGTATGAGCCCCTACTCTTCTTCTGTGGTCATGGTCCTTAAGAAAGAAGGTTCTTGGCGCATGTGTCCCGACTTTTGCGCCCTCAACAAACTCACCATTAAAGAAAAAATTCCCATTCCTATCATTGATGACCTCTTGGATGAATTGAGTGGCGCCCAGTTATTTACTAAACTTGATCTTCGTTCTGGCTACCACCAAATCCATATGAAAGAGGTAGACATTCCTAAGATTGTCTTTATAACTCACGAGGGACACTATGAGTTTTTGGTCATGCCCTTTGGCTTGTGTAATGCTCCCTCCACTTTACAAAGCCTCATGAATCATGTATTTCGTCCTTTTCTCCGTCATTTTTTCTTAGTTTTCTTTGATGGTATCCTCATCTATAGCAAAACCTGGACAAACCATCTTTCTCATGTCGATCGAGTTCTCCATCTACTCTCTTAGCACCAACGTTTCCTGGAACAATCTAAATGTGCTTTTGGCACCTCAAAAGTCGAGTACTTGGGTCATCTTGTTGGCAAGGTCGACGTCAGGGTGGATCCTAAAAAGATTGAAGCTATGCAAGATTGGCCTCACCCAAAGACTTTCAAAAGCTTGCGTGGATTTTTGGGCTTAACAGGTTATTATCGCAAGTTTGTTCAGAATTATGGAAAGATTGCGACACCTCTCACTGCACTGCTAAAAAAGAATTCTTTCACTTGGACTCCAACAGCTGCTCAGGATTTTCAAACCTTGAAGATGGCCATGTGCACCACTCTAGTCCTGGCCCTTCCTGATTTCACAAAGGCCTTTGTCCTGGAATGTGATGCTTCAAGGAAAGGAATTGGCGCGGTCCTTATACAAGAGGGTCGACCTTTGGCCTTTACCAGCAAGCAACTGTCTGAGCGAAATTTGGGCAAATCAATCTATGAAATGGAAATGTTGGCTATTTTGCATGTTGTTGATCATTGGCGCCCTTATCTATTGGGGCAATGCTTCCAAATTAAGACAGATAATCAAAGCATCAAGTATTTTCTGGAACAACACATTTCCTCCCCAGAGCAACAAAAATGGGTGACTAAGCTCTTTGGATATGATTATGAGATCATTTACAAGAAAGGCAAAGACAATGTGGTTGCTGATGCACTTTCCAGAAAATATGAAGATGAAGGGTCCCTTTTTTATCTCTCCTTCATTGTACCAGATTGGCTCCAAGTTTTTCGCCATGAATGCTTACACGATCCCAAAAGTTCACATCTGATACAAAAATTGCAATCCAATTCTCCAGTTTCCCCAGAGTACTCTTGGCTCCATGATGAGCTTCGATACAAAGGTCGTCCATATTTAAGTAAACAGTCAAAATTTAAATCCACGGTACTTTCTGAGCTTCATGCTACACCCACAGTTGGGCACTTCACGTTTACCAAAACCTATGACAATGTCAAACGTTCATTTTTATGTGGTGGTATGAAATAGGACGTTCATAATTTTGTGGCTGAATGTGATGCATGTCAACGCAACAAGGGCGAAACAGTCAAATCTCCTGGCACACTACAACCGCTTTCGATTCCACCTTCTATTTGGCGGGATATCTCTATGGATTTTATTGCAGGCTTACCTAAATCATGCATTAAATCAATCATCATGGTGGTAGTTGATTTTCTTTCCAAGTATGATCATTTATGTGCTCTTCAACACCCATTTACAACATCCACTATGGCTCAAATTTTCATGGATTAGGTCTTCAAGCTTCATGGCATGCCACATTCTATTGTTTCTGATCGTGACCCAACTTTCACTAGCAATTTTTGGCAAGAACTGTTCAACCTACAAGGCACTCAATTGCATCTCAACACAGCTTATCATCCCCAGATTGATGGTCAAACTAAAGTTGTCAACAAGTGTTTGGAAACATATTTGAGGTGTTTGCCTCAGAAAAGCAAAATCAGTGGGCTCAATGGTTACCACTAGTTGAATGGTGGTACAACACTTCATACCATACAACTACTTGCATGACTCCTTTTGAAGCGGTATATGAACAAAATCCACCTTCAGTTCTCTCAT
>SNQJ01S0067490.1:39719-51973 GCA_010110895.2 Picea sitchensis | reverse complement strand
TTAGTGTTAGGTAGCTAGAGAGGTAGTTGGGGGCCCAAAGGGCCCATAGTGATAATAGTGGAGGCCATTCAATGTAAGGTGGACTAGGTCCACTATAGTATTAAATAAGACCCACTATGGTAGTTATATATAATAAATGTAAGAGGACTTACTAGAAGATTACAATTCTAGAAGATTCCTCCTCTAGAATGTTCTTAGGTGGTTGGTAGCACTATATAAAAGGGTTCAAGAAATGTAATGGGACATGAAGAGAATTATTGTATTTGGATATGTATATTAATAGGAGGATTCCCCTTCGAAGAGGTAAGTGAACATGAGAGGATCCCTTCCATAATATGATCCATTGCATGGTGTTTCCATACCCTAAGGGTTTGATAATAATAAATGAGATTTTTCATATTGTTCTTGTATCTCTGTTGTGATTATTTTTTATTCAGTATTTGGTACTTAACAAGTGGTATCAGATCACTTTCATTGGAAAGAAGTGTGAAAAAATTTATTTTATTTTTGCATATTTGTTTGAAGAAGAAAAAATAAATAAATAAATAAAAGAGGACCGCGACATTTCAGATGATTTCTATAGTTTTTGGTGCAAAAATTGCAAAATATGGTTGTAGATATGAGTTCCTCTCAGAAAAACACCCAATTAAAAAAACAAATCGTCTGAAACGGAGTCCGAGAAGTCAAGTTATTTGTGTTTTAAAATCTCCAATTTTTAGGGTTTTTTTCCATGGACGACCGCATGATTTTTATGATTTCCGTAGCCACTATGGCTGAATTTTTCCAAAAAAAATGCATATCTAAGTATCTCTCACAATTTCACCCCATTTCAAAAATAAAATCATCTCAATTGGAGCTCTAGAAGTGAATATATCATTGATTTAAAATTAATGAGTTTTGGGGTTTTCGTGACAGCAGAGGGACTGCAGAGTTCATAAATTTTCATAGGGTTCTCAGATTGCTACCAGATCAGTGTCATTGGATAAATCATTATAAGATATTTCTTTTGATATATTATATGTTGTGTTTCCAATGGATATTGGATTTCAACTCCTCATGGGAATTCTATAGAATATTGAAGCCATTGAGCTACATCTTCAGGAGGGGAAACAAATTATTAGCGCTAATTGTCAAAATGTTCAAAGGCCTTTGGCTAGAATGTAGGAGAGATATATTATGATGGACAACAGGGATGCATATAATCAATACGTATATGCTTGGTATGATTTTGAGGCCGATTGTGATGATTGTTATATGGATAGTTGTCATTTCTAGGATGAAAACCACTTTCATATTTTATTTGATGACTCTACTTCACCTTATGTAGAGCACATTATGAAGAGAAGTATAGAGAATTATGTGAACACTATTTTTCAGTATTCTCTAGTACTAGTGTGTTATTTAGATGTTTTTTTGGATATGGAGGGATCTACATATTTGGATCCCCATGATCAATTTAGATCTTTCGAGCATCATTTTCAGTTGGTTCTTGAGTTCAGATAACTTCCACGTGGAGTTCACATGAGCACTTGGATATGGGACCCCGTTTTACAATGGAATTTGGACTACTTTAGCATGCTGGTTTTTATTTTTGGGGATCCAGTGGAGACCTCCCTCGGTCGTTAGATCAAACTTAGGAAGGGTAGCGTTAAGCACTTTGGTGAAGTTCCACTTCGGGAGAATAGGAATGGTCTAGCATCGAAACTCCCAAATGTCAAAGTTGTGAAGTTAATATAGACCATTGATAATAGAGGGACACATATCCACAAAGAAATGGCTACGCATAATTTCAGGTATTCGGTGGTATAGGGACACACGAGTTTCCCTGGATCTCTGCAAGCCGAAGTACATCTTGGTCATGAATGCTAGGTACATGTGGTGATAGATCAAGCATGGTCCAGAGAGGAAGCTGGAAGATACACGACGAACTCTCGAGTGTCAAACTTATGAAGTGAAACACACCGTTGATCCTTGAATCCTTTGAGATCCCTCTCAGTCGTCGATCTAAGGAACCCCCCTTGACCATCCAACCAATTGGGAACGCATCGTGGAGTGACACATGGCCCCTACTTGTCCCTTGTCAAATGTTGTTCGTTGAACTAGAGTCGTTGGATGAGAGGATACATGGCAAGAGATTCTATAATTTGGATACTTGGTACTCCGAAGGAGCTTTTCCAAGAGTTTCAAGGTTTGAAAACTCTCGAAGTCGCGAACAACGAAGTGAATCCCCACCATTGATAGGTAGAGGACATGTGGCACTAGATCTAAGAGTCTGGAGACTTGGATCCTTGAGGGATTCTCAATGTGTGGAGTTGGTAAGCTTTGAAATCCAGAGTCGTGAAGTAACAAGATTCGTGGATCTGTGGATCTACTCGGAAAAATCGTAAACGTGAGATTTGAAAGAAGTGAGAAGATTGTATGTCGAGGGCTAAAATGATTCACTGACATCATCCTGGGTGACGTGGACCTCAAACTAAGGTGCCACATGTCACCCAAATATGGCCTATTTATAGACCCCTAATGCCTATTAGATCATGACATGTGTCACCCCCTAATGAGGACATGTGTCACCCCTGGCCCTCAGTGTGTGTCAGCTTCTGGTTCGTGCCCACCTGATCAATGTGGTTGGTGACGTGTCTGGGACTCTGGTAGTCTAGATAAATTTGGGAGTTCGAAATATTTGGGCATAAGTATGGTAAAGGAATTTTTAACTCCAATCGTCGATCACCGAACGTTGAACGTTCAATGATGATCTTTGATTATCGAAATGCCAAAAATTTAGGATGTCGATCACCGATTGTCGAATGTCAAACATTGAATGTTCAACGATGATTGTCGAAAACATAGGATGTCGATCGTCAATGGTCGAATGTCAAAAAAATGACGTTCAACAGAGAACGTCGAACACCAATTTCCAAATGGCCAAGGCCACGTGGTGATATTTTGGGACTTTGGGGAATCAGAAAAGGGGTGTTCAACTCCGAACGCGAAGACCCCAACTAATAATGCCCAAATAACTTCGGGAGGCGATAACTTGCAGACCAGAGCTTATATTTTAATGTGGTGGTGACCATTAGAAATATCGTGGCGAGTAGTGGCCAATGGAAATCTCGAAATTAGGATTTGAGATAGTTAGGAAAAACAAAAATTTGATGCCCCATCCCTAGAAAGGGTATTTAGGGGCCGGGTGTGTTACCAATTTGTAACAAATCCTGGAAAAAACACTTGGCCTGCTTGGGCTCATGCATGAGCCACATAAATATATTATTAGAGAAATTTATGGGGTAACACCCTACCTTACCCCTCTTATATAAGAAACCTGTCTAAACTTATGCTGAAGAGAGGAACAAAACCTTCTACTGTTGATAGATGTTTTGGAAGTCTTCATTGTATGTTGCTAATGTTTCCAAATAAAGAAGATGACTTCACTTTGCAACGATATGTGTTGTTCATGAATTGGTAGATTAGTGACTAACATAAAATGTTTTTTAGGGACTCAAGAAGTCAGTGAACAACAGTAAAACTACAACGTAAAGAATGGTGACACACCATGAGTTGGGGTAGAGCTCCCACAATAGAGAGGAAGAATCTGATGAAAGGAGGGTGGTGGAAACCCCTCCAACTTTGGAAGAAACTGTAAGAAGCCTCATGATATAATTACAGAGTTATAAGGCTGACAATGAAAGATTGATAAAGGAGCAGGAAAGGTAGACTGAAATTAATGCAGTCCTACTGCAAAGTCTATCAGATATACAAAGAAAAACACAACACAGTCCAACTACCAGTCATGTGGATAGGCATCATACTAAGAAAAATCCAAGTCCACATGAGATACAAAATCATGGTCTGGAAAGTGGTCACACCAGGAAGAGAACCTCAAGGAAGGCCCAACATAGAGTCAAGAGACACTCACCAGAATGTCTCTCTGAGGACATTAACAACTCCAAGGAATATTCTAGTGGAAAAACTAGTTCCCATTCTTAGACGAGAGGAAAGAAGAGGAAACATTCCAAGAGTCATGACCCTGAATAATTCAAGAAATCAAAACCACCCACCTTCGATGGAGATATTAAGAAGTGGGAAGAAGAAGAATTTTGGATACTCGGCCTAAAGAAGTACTTCAGATTTCATGACTACTCTAATAACTTAAAGGCTCAGATATCCATTTTCAAACTGAACAGGAAAGCTTCCATTTGGTGGGAGGACCTTAGGAATGTGAAAGGAATCCATGAGAAGGACTTGTCATGGAAGCAATTTGAGAAATACTTCAAGAAGAAGTATCTCTCAGAAAAGTACTTTGATGGGAAGACCAAGGAGTTCTATGAACTCAAGCTGGGACAACTCGCCATAGATGAGTATATCAATAAATTTCTTGAGCTAATGAGGTATGTGCCCTACATAAAGGATGAAAGGTAAATATGAAACGATTTATTATTGGATTACCTCAGTACTACCGAGACATAATTAAGTTTGATGAGCCAAAGACCTTATAATATACTATTCCAAAAGCAAGGTATTGCTATGAGCAATTAAAGAATAAGAGAGAACCCCATGAATACTAGAAGAAGAAAAATAATTCAGGATTCAAGAAGAAGGGCTTTAAATCCTCGATATTTAAGAACCATGGGAAGAGCTTTAGGATGAGCCTTCCTACCAGAAGTGTGTATCAAAAAAACTTTCCATCTCAAAGTGGAAATAAACCATTCAGAGTAGTTCTAATTAATACTAATAACATGAAGAGAGAACCCTTGAAATGTTGGGGTTGTGGAGAGGAACATACGATGAGGGACTTTCCACATAGGAAACATAGAAATAAGAGGGTCTATAATATCCAAGAGGCTAAAATAGTCAATGATTTGGCTAGGAGCTTGCCACAAATTTATGCAGCCTTGGAAAATAGACAAGCTGACCACCAAGCATCAGTGGTGGAAATGGAAGGTACGATTTTCAACCATATTGTTTCCATTTTAATTAACCCTGGTTCTAATTTGAGTTATGCTTCCCTTCAAAATGTTGATAAATGTAAATTGAAACAAGTTAAACATGTTAAATCATGGATGGTACAACTAGCCACTGGAACCAAAATAAAATTAACATAGGTCATACCATCATGCCAATTCATTATAAGTGGGTTACCACCCAAGTGAACCTAAACATACTTCCTCTAGGATATTATGACATGTTGATTGGCATGGACTAGTTGGCTGCCCACAAAACCAAGTTGGAATGTTACAGTAAAACTTTGGAGTGTGAAAATGAAGAAGGAAGAAGGGTAACCCTACAAGGGATTCAAAATCATGTCTTAGTGAGACAAATATCAACCCTCCAAGTGAAGAAGTATTGCAGAAAGGGATGGCCCTTGTATGCCATACAAGTACTAAACTCTGTTGAGAATGACAAAACCAACCTAGAGGACCATCTAATATTAAGAGAATATAAATATGTATTCCTAGAAGAGGTGCCAGGTCTACCTCCAAGAAGGGATATTGAATTTTCAATAGAACTTGTACCAGGAGATGTGTCAATGTCTAGAAAACCCTATAGGATGAGTATACCAGATCTAGTTGAGCTCAAACTACAGCTGGAGGAGATTTGGGACAAAGGCTACATTTGACCTGGTGAGTCTCCATGGGGAGCACTAGCTTTGTTTGTGAAAAATAAATATGGCACACTCAGACTGTACATAGATTATAGACAACTCAATAAGTTGACCATCAAGAAAAAGTATCCCTTACCAAGGATGGATGACTTTTTTGACCAATTAAGGGGTGCTACAATATTTTCCAAGATTGACTTGAGGTATGGATACCATCAAGTCCAAATTAAATATGAATACATCCACAAGACATCCTTTAGGACAAGATATGGTCACTATGAATTTTTGGTGGTGCCATTTGGGCTTACCAATGCACCAACCACTTTTATGTGCTTAATGAATAACATATTCAGAATTTTCTTCAATAGGTTTGTGTTGGTTTTCATTGATGATATCCTAATCTAATCCAAGAATAGGGAAGAACATGAAGAACATCAAACTAGTACTCCAATTACTAAGAGAACATAGACTCTATGTTAAGCTTAGTAAGTGTGACTTTTTCTAGAAAAAAATACCATTACTTAGGCCATGTTATCTCTGAGGAAGGAGTGGCAGTTGATCCTAACAAGATTAAAGCCATCATGGATTGTCCTACCCAAAAGGATGTATCTGATATCGGATCATTTATGGGCCAATCATGATACTATAGGAGGTTCATAAATGGATTCTCCAGAATTGGTTTCCCAATCACCTCCCTTTAGAAAAACGGGGTTAAATTCATTTGGACATCATAATGTGAAGAAATATTTCAAGAGCTGAAATACCTTCTAACCAATGCGTCTGTACTGAAGATTGCAGACCCAAACAAGGAGTTCCTTGTGTGTACAGATTCCTACAAAGAAGGGCTCGGAGGAGTCCTTATGTAAGAGGGACATGTGATTTTCTACGAATCCAAAAAATTGAATGAGAATGAAGTCAATTATGTGACCCGCGATATGGAATTGGCTGCCATAGTGCATGGTTTAAAACTCTGGAGGCATTATCTCTTAGGTAGAAGATTTGTACTTATGACAGACCATAGTGGGTTAAGGTATTTGTTTGACCAACCAAAACTCAATGTGAGACAAGCTAGGTGGATGCCTCTCCTTAGTGAGTTTGATTTTGAATTCAAACATATCAAAGGAAAGGAAAATAGGGTGGTTGATGCCCTTAGTAGAAGTATGAAAGTAGTTCATTTGGCAACTGTAAGCGCCAGTGAATCAGACATCAAAGAGAGAGTCAAAGTGCACAAGAAACATATGCACTTTTCAAGACCGTGACATCATACCTAAAGCAAGATCCCACAAGGATGAAGTATGAAGGCTATCCGATGCTTAATGATGGCTTATTGAATTACAAGGGACGATTGTATATTCCAAATTGTGATGACTTGAAGAGGGTCATAATGATGAACTACAAAAAATACCATATATTGGTCATCTTGGTTATCAGAAAATGATCACGACCACCAGGAAATTATTTTATTGGCCCAGACTCAAAAGGTACATAGTTGATTACTTAGCTAAGTGTTTATAATGTCAGCATTTCAAGGCAGAGCACCAACACCCAGTAGGGTTTTTGCAGCCCCTACACATTCCTTAATGGAAATGGGAAACCATCTCCATGGATTTCATCACAGGATTATCAAGATCAACCAAACAGAACGACTCCATCATGGTAGTTGTGGACAAACTGAGCAAGGTTGTTCACTTTATACCCATCAAGTCAACTTGCAAGGAAATAGGTATTTCCAACATTTTCATGAAAGATATATTTAGGTTGCATGGAATGCCTAAGGAAATTATATCGGACAGAGATACAAAATTTACTTCAAACTTTTGGAAATTTATGTTTGTTGGTTTTGAAAGAAAATTGCTCTTTAGTACAACCTATCACCCTCAAACTGATGGGAATATAGAGAAGGTAAACCAAGTATTAGAAGACATGTTGAGGATGCATGTAATGCATCAAACCAAGAAGTGGGAGGACTACCTACCACTGGTAGATTTTTCCTACAACAATGGCTATCAAGAGTCATGAAAAATGAGCCCTTTTGAAGCCCTCTATGGAAGACAATGCAACATTCCAATCAGTTGGAACAACCTAGTAAACAAAGTTACAATCAGTCCAACTATGCTAAAGGAAATGGAACAACAAGTAATTCATATCAGAAAAAAATCTGAAGATATCCCATGATATTCATATCAGATAATCATGGTCTATATCGGGGATGGCCAACAGTAAATCCGTCAGGAGTGGTTGTGCCTATGCTTGGTAAGAAACAAGCACCACTTTCAAAAGTTGCTTCACATTTTCTAGTTTTGATAAGTATTTTCATACTTTGTGTAATACATTGTATGTGATGATTGAATTTATGTGTTTATGGTTAAGTCTTACAATGTTTTATCAGTTAACAGAAATGATCATTTGCTTATATAAATTGTTGTATTTACTTGGTCTTCGATTTACCTTAGTTTAGCTGCTAGAGAGTTATGGAATGTGAATCTGCAGGAGATTTGAGGTAGGACTAACTAAAATGTCCAAGTTATGTCGATCTTTTGAGTTTACCTTAGAGGTAATGTCAAGTTCAACTCTGTGGGAAAAATGGTGTTTCCTTCAAACTATCCACCCATTTTACCAAGGAACCATGCCCATGTCCTTAACCCATTTTCTGCTGAAAGGATTAACACTTAGCCCACAACAATTTCCAAAGGACCCATATGACCAGGGTCTAGGAACCCTGCACTAGTTTGAAAGGAGCTAGCCCTTTTGGCTTTGGGACTTTGGAACTTATGAATCCACAACCCACAAAAACAATTGAAGTCCAGAGACATGAATATATGAGGTTCATAGATCTAGGGATCTAGTGGAGACCTCCCTTAGTGGTTATATCAAACTTAGGAAGGGTAGTGTTAAGCTCTTCGGTGAAGTTCCACTTTAGGAGAATAGGAGTGGTCTAGCGCATAAATTTCCGAATTTCTAAAATTCGAAGTTAATATGAGTCGTTGATAATAGAGGGATATGTGTCACATATCAACGACTATCCAGAAGTTCAGGTATTTGGCAATATACAGATGCGCGAGTTTCTCCGGAAAAATTTTGTGAGCTCAGATTTTAGTGTGGTGGTGACCGTTAGTATTAGGTAGCTAGAGAGGTAGTGGTGGGCCCATAGTTATAATAGTGGATTTCATTCAATGTAAGGTGTACTAGGTCCACTATAGTATTAAATAAGATCCACTATGGTAGTTAGATATAATAAATGTAAGAGGACTTACTAGAAGATTATACTTCTAGAAGGATCCTTCTCTAGAATGTTCTTAGGTGGTTGGTAGCACTATATAAAGGGGATTAAGAAATGTAATGGGACATGAAGAGAATTATTTTATTTGGAACTGAATCTCAATAGGAGGATGCCCCCTCGAAGAGGCAAGTGAACAGGAGAGGATCCCTTCCATAATATGATTTGTTGTATGATGTTGCCCTACCCTAAGGGTTTGATAATAATAAATGAGATTTTGCATATTATTCTTGTATATTTGCTTTGGTGATTTTGTATTTAGTATTTGGTACTTAATAAGTGGTATCAAAGAACTTTCCTTGGTAATAAGTGTGAGTAATTTTTATTTTTTTTGCAGATTTTTTCGAAGAAGAAAAAAAAAAAAAAAATAAGGACCGCGACATTCTGGACAATTTTTGTAGTTTTTGGTGAAATAATTTCAAACTATGTTTTTATATATGAGTTCCTCTTATAAAAACACCCAAGTTAAAAAAAACAATCGTCTAAAACGGAGTCTGGGAAGTCAAGTTATTTGCATTTAAAATCTGCAATTTTCAAGGGTTTTTTTCCACGGACGACCGTGTGATTTTTATGATTTCCATAGAATATGGGGCTGACTTTTCCCCCAAAAAAAATCATATCTGAGTTCCTCTCACAATTTCACTCACTTTAAAAAAAAAAATCATCTCAATCAGAGCTCTAGAAGTGAAGATATCGTTGATTTAAAATCAATGATTTTTGGGGTTTTTTGTGATGGCAGCGGGACTACATAGTTCATAACGTTTTATAGGGTGATCAGATTGATACCAGATCAGTGTCATTGGATAAATGATTTTAAGAGATTTATTTTGATTTATTATATGTTGTGTTTCCAATGGATATTGGATTTCAGCTCCTCATGGGAATTCTACAGAAGATTGAAGCCATTGAGCAACATCTTCACAAGGGGAAACAAATTATTAATGCTAATTGTCAAAATTTTCAAAGTCCTTGGCTAGCATGTAGGAGAGATATCTTATGACAGGTATAAAGGATGCATATAATCAATAATTCTATGATCGGTATGATTTTGAGGCCAATTGTGATGATTGATATATGGATAGTTGTCATTCCTGGGATGACAACCACTTTCATATTTTATTTGATGACTCTACTTCACCTTATGTAGAGCACATTATGGAGAGAAGTCTAGAGCCTTCTATGAACACTATTTTCCAGTATTCTCCAGTACTAGTGTGTTATTCATATGATTTTTTCGATATGGATGGATCTACATATTTGGATCCCCATGATCAATGTAGATCTTTCGAGCATCATTTTCAGTTGGTTCTTGAGTTCAGATATCTTCTGCATGGAGTTCACATGAGAACTTGGACATGGGACCCCGGTTTACAATGGAAGTTGGACTACTTCAGCATGTTGATTTTTATTTCTCCATGGGACCCTGATTCTCTAGTCTACTTCGGCACTATGGTCCACACTTATCCATGCGACCTTGGTATATGGTTGTACATCAAGAGTTGAGGACAATGATTTCATAAGGGGGATAGAATGTTAGTTAGCTAGAGAGGTAGTGGGGGGCCCAGAGGGCCTATAGTTATAATAGTGTAGGCCATTCAATGTAAGGTGGACTAGGTCCACTATAGTATTAAATGAGGCCACTATGGTAATTATATATAATAAATGTAAGAGGACTTACTACAAGATTATACTTCTATAAGGTTCCTCCTCTAGAATGTTCTTAGGTGGTTGGTAGCACTATATAAAGGGGTTCAAGAAATGTAATGGGACATGAAGAGAATTATTGTATTTGGATTTGAATCTCAATAGGGGGATTCCCCCTCGAAGAGGCTAGTGAACATGAGAGGATCCCTTCCATAATAGGATCCATTGTATGGTGTTTCCCTACCCTAAGGGTTTGATAATAATAAAGGAGATTTTTCATATTGTTCTTGTATATCTGATGTGGTGCTTTTGTATTCAGTCTTTGGTACTTAATAGTTAGAAATATCGTGGCGAACAGTAGCCAATGCAGAGCCCAGAATTAGGATTTGAGACAGTTAGGAAAAACAAAAATTTGATGCCCCATCCCTAGAAAGGGTATTTAGGGGTCAGGTATGTTACAACTTCTCTATGCTCAGATTTTAGAGTGATGGTGACCATTAGAAATCTTGTGGCAAGAAGTAGACAATAGAGAGACAAGAATTAGGATTTGAGATAGTTAGGAAAAACAACAATTCGATGCCCCATCCCTAGAAAGGGACAAAGTCTGGGGCCAAGTGTGTTACAACTTCTCTGTGCTCATAGACTTTGTCAATGAATCTGCAACAATTGTCAAAGTGTCAACTTTTTCCTGCAACACCTTCTTTTCTTCAACCATGTATCTCATAAAGTGATATTGAACATCAATATTCTTTGTATTCAAATGATAAGCATGGTTCTTTTCCAGGAAGTTTTCACTTTGAATATCACAATATAATCTCACTTCTTGTTGTACCAACCCAATACCTGAACACAATCTTTGTAACCATATTTATTCCTTTCTTGCATGAGTGGTTTCCATGTATTCAACTTATATAGTTGAGAGTGCCACTACAACGTGTCTTTTTCTCATCCAGCTAATTGCTCCTCCAAATAGGTTAAACACATACCCACATGTAGATTTTCTACGATCCAGATATCCAGCCCAGTCTGCATCAACAAACCCATGTATGTCCAAAAATCTATCTATATTTTTCTTCCTTGGTAGTTTAAATGTGTTGAACCTGCACAAAATTAGATCTAGCTAAACAATACTACACACATTTGCAAAGAGAATTGGAAAAAGAAGAAGGAGAGAAATAATGAAAGAATTTTCATTAACTGTATTCCACACTCAAAGAGTGAATAATTTACAATAGATATAGGATACATGAGTAAATAATGAGCCATAGTGGTGGTCTAGAGTGATATGGACACACACCAGCAGTTACAGGAGTAAATTGCCACCTAGTCTAGTCTATTAGGCATTTACGGGAGTGAGCTGCCACCTAACTGAGTTAACTAGTCAACTAGTCTTCATTTAAATGACTGAACAAAGAGTAGTGAGGAGTTAACTCAAGAAATCAAGGGTAATACGCCATTCTGGTGATGATCCCAAGGAAAGTGCAGATTAGTTGGTGATGATCCCAATGTTGCACAGTGATAAAACCAATGCAACATCTAAACTCAACTCAACTAGTCAAATTGAAGTGTCAACTGAAAGAGAATATTCTCCAAGTGGAATATTCTCCCCTAAATATAGGATACTGGGTCATGACTAATTATGACTAACAAACAAGGAAAAACCTTAGGAAAAATAAATCCTAGGTGTGTATGAAGTAACTCCAACACCCCCCTTGAACATTACTATGGTGAAAATAA
>SNQJ01S0067490.1:8337-39709 GCA_010110895.2 Picea sitchensis | reverse complement strand
TTGTTGAATATGTAGATGTCTGAATGGATCTGATGAAGTATATGCACCATTGAGATGTCCACACATATCCACTTTATCTTCTTGTAATGAAAAATATCCAAATAAATTTTGGCTAGAACTTTTAAAACCGTGCGGTCGTTTCCAGAAAAATGTTGAAATTTTGTTGATTTTAAAATGATCATAAATTTACTTTCCGTACTCCATTTTGGACGATTTTTTTTTTTAAATTGGATCTTTTCCCGAGAGAAATTCAAATATCCGATTTGTTTCTACAACTTTGGCTCAGAAAATATCAGAATGGAGTTTGATGTGCACAACTCTCTTTCTGTCTGCTGAGATGCATGCATTGTGCATGGAAAAGTGTCTGCATGTGACTCTTGATATGCATGCCATATATATTCCACATGAATTTTAGAAAACAAATTTGAAATGGAGTAGACATCATCTTCAATTATTGGAATACAAATTTCTGCAAAAACTTTTGTAGAAGACTCTTCATAATAAGAGACTTGATCTTCTGATTACTTCTCCTCTATCTCTATTTGTTCAACCTTGTGCATGAAATATTCACAATATTTATTCCAAAATAGAACCTCCAATATGGTCCATAATTCATTTGGAGTGAGTTCTTGTGTGACATCACATACTTGGTGGAGAATTTCAGGAGAAATAAAATAAATGATACATCCTATGGCCATATCTTGTCTATTGAGAAAATCATTTTTCTCATCAGAAAAATCAGGCTCTACTTCCATTTCCATAGTTATTTGGTACAAGCCTCTACATCTAACTAGAATCATAATATTTTTCTTCCATTCCAAATATTTATGAGGCGTGAGAAGTATTTTCGGTGAATAATCCATCTTTTTGTTGTCTTCAATCTTTTGTACCTGCAAAACAATTTTGGTGTAGTTTTTGCTTAGCAGTCCGTTGACTCTAATACCATGTAAATGTGTTGAAATTGCACAGAATAGATCTATATAAACAATAATATGCACATTTGCAGAGAGAATTAGAAAAATAAGAATAAGGAGAGAAAGAATGAAATAATTCTCATTAACCGTATTCCGCACTCAAAGAGTGAATAATTTACAATATATATAGGATACATGAGTAAATAAAGAGCCATAGTGGTGGTCTAGAGTGATCTGGGCACACACCAGTAGTTACAGGAGTAAATTTCTACCTAGTCTAGTCTCTCAGGCAATTATGGGAGTGAACTGCCACCTAACTGAGTTAACTAGTCAACTAGTCTTCAGTTAACTGACTGAACAAAGAGTAGTAAGGAGTTAACTCAAGAAATCAAGGGTAATGTGCCAGTATGGTGATGATACCAAGGAAAGTGCACATTAGTTGGTGATGATCCCAATGTTGCATGGTGATAAAACCAATGCAACATCTAAAGTCAACTCAACTAGTCTAATTGAAGTGTCAACTGAAAGAGAATATTCTCCAAGTGGAATATTCTCCCCTAAATATAGGAGACTGTATAATATCTAAGTATGACTAATAAACAAGGAAAAAACTTAGGAAAAATAAATCCTAAGTGTGTGTGAAGTAACTCCAAAAGGTAGCACAATCCATAACTGGTAGTGCCACACAAATACCTGAAAACCCTCTTTACTAATGCCCAATGATCCTTCCCTATTTTTGACATATACCTTCTCAAAACTCCCACTACATGTGCAATGTACAGTCTAGTACAAACCATTTCTTACATCAAACTGCCAACTACACTGGCATACATAACACAGGACATGTCCTCTTCTTATTCTCGTGTCTTGGGACACCGATCTGCATATAACTTTACACCTATAGGAATAAGAACCTTGACCAGTTTACTTCCATTCATATTAAACCTATGCAATAACGTCTCAACATATTTTCTCTTATTCAACCAAAGTTTCATGTTTGCATGATCTCTTTTAATGTCCATTCCCACAATGAATTTAGTAGCATGAGATCCTTCATTTCAAATTTTGAGGATAGTTGTGATTTCACCTCCTTGATAGCATCCATGTTATTTCCTACCAGCAACATGGCATCAACATACAAAACTACATAAATCAAGTGATTACCAACCTTCTTGGAATATACATAGTGATCAACGCTGCTTCTCACAAATCCCAATCCAAGGATATATGTGTCAAACTTTTGGTACCACATCCTAGGTGATTGCTTCAGACCATATAGTGACTTATTTATCTTATAGACCAGCTCTTTCTTTCCCTTCACTACAAATCCTTATGGTTTCTTCATGCAGATTTCTTCTTCCATATCCCCATGTAGGAATGTTGTCTTCACATCCATCTGTTCCACTTCAAGATCAAAAGAAACAGTAGTGGATAAAATAAATCTAATAGAAGTTAACTTTGAAACAAGAGAACAAATCTCACCAAAGTCAATTCCCTCTACCTGGGAATAATCTTTTGCTACTAACCGAGATTTTTATTTCTCCATTATTCCTTATGCATTAAACTTCTTCTTAAACAACCATTTGCTACCAACATTTTTTCTTCCAACCGGTAGCTCAACTAGATCCCATTCCCCATTCTTATCCAAGACATCCATTTCTTCAACCATGGCCTTCTTCCAGAGTTTACCATCCTATAAATTCATTTCTTCCCTGACAATTTTGGGATCATCATCAGTAATAGATAAACAAAAATTAGAACGAAAATTAGGTGGACTATACCTTTTTGGTTTCCTTCTTTACCTCACTGATCTCAATATGGGGGTATGAGGTTCTTCTTCTTCTGCTTCATCTTCTTTAATTGATTTACATTTTGCATCATCCAACTCAAACTTTATTTTCTCAGGTTCTTCTTGCCTTGGTAGGAATTCTTGCTTGGGAACATCTTTCACCTCTCTATAAACAACATCCCGACTGCAAAAAATCTTATTAGTTTCTTTGTTCCAAAGATTATAACCTTTCACACCATCTTTATAATCAATAAATATACAATTTTCAACTTTATTATCCAACTTACTCCTATTTTCCCTTGGAACATGTACATAAGAATCAAAACGAAACACTCTGAGATGTTCAAGAGATGGTTTCCTACGATTCCATACCTCGTGTGGAGTTTTATCGTGCAACATTGATGAGGGTGATCAAATGACTGGGTAACATGATGTACCCATTGCCTCTGCCCAGAATTCATGTCCTAACTCGACACCACTAAGCATGCTCCTTGATTTTTCCACCAGTGTCCTGTTCATCCTTTTTGCAACTCCATTCTATTGAGGTGTGTATGGAGTAGTCTTTTTCCTTTCTATACCACACTTCTTACAAAATTCTTCAAATTCATTCATGTATAATTCTCCACCATTATATGTCCTTAATCCCTTTATTTTCTTCTCTGTATGATTTTCTACCAGATCCTTAAACTCTTTGAATTTATCAAATACCTCGGGTTTCTTTCTAAGAAAATAAATCCATGTGTTCCTTGAGAAATCATCTATGAATGGAACATAATACACAGATTTACCTAGTGATGGAACATGCACAGGTCCAAACACATCATTGTGTTTCAACTCTAAGATACCCTTTTCTCTTGTATAACCATATGGGAATCTTACTCAATTATGTTTACCATATATGCAATGTATACATAAATCAAAATCTAGAGTGCAATTAGACATACCTTCAACCATACCTTTATTGTGTAGTGTTCAAAGGCCCTTTTCTCCAATATGCCCCAGTCTTTGATGCCACAACATGGTCTTCTTTCCATGGATAATATTGGTCTTTTTTTCTTTATTTATTTTCCCAGGGACAACAGAACTATTACACCCATCAGTTTAAGTGGTTCCCAACAACTTGTACAGAGTTTCAACCCGAACTCCCCTCATCAACACCATTTCTCCTCACACCATTTTTCAATTTCCCTTTCCAAATACTGTATCCACACTTGCATCATCCAACTTGATTACAGATATTAGGCTCCTGGCTAGTTTTGGAATGTGAAGAACCCCAGGGAGAGTTCTAATCCTTCCATATTTTAGCAACAACTTAACCCTTCCACGTCCCATGATTGTGGTTGTCGAGTAATCTCCTAGGAATACATCACCACCATCGTATTTTTCATATTCACAAAACCACTCCCTATGAGGAGTCATATGATATGACAAACCTGAGTCAATCAACCATACACCACGATATGCATGTGTACCTATAGATTCCAGGTAAACATCACCTCCTTCTTCAGTGGAGGTTTTCACCTCTGTGGAAGAGGCATTATCAGATCCCTTTGGTTTATCAACCTTCTTAGACTTGCAATCTTTCTTAATGTCCTACTTTACCACACTTCCATCATTTCCTCAAATATTTTCCTAGAGAATTAGATCTACCTTTAGATTTATATCCCCCTCCCAAATAATTACCAGGATTCATGTCTTGGGTACGACCTCTTACAAATAAATCATCTATGCTCTGACCATCCATGATTTTCTTCCTCATCTCTTCAGATAAAAAGGATGCAACTACATCCTCATACTTCAATGTAGATTGAGTGGTACTACCAATCCAGATTATCCCAAGAGTCTAGAAAAGAACATAAAAAAGTAATACACTTATCTTCTTCTACAATTGTAATATTAACAGAGCCAAGTTGACTTGCCAAAGTATTGAAGGCATTTAGATGTTTTTTCATTGAATCTACATATTCCATCCTAGGACGATACAACTTCTTTCGAAGAAACAACTTGTTTACCAGGGACTTTAACTGATACAAATTCTCTAACTTATCCCATAGTTCCTTGGCTGTAGATTCTCTCAATACATTCAACAACATCGAATCTTTGAGGAAGAGTAAAATAATACTCCTTTCTCTTCTATCCAACTTATCCCAATCTTCCTTCGACATACCAGTAGGTTGTGTACCAGTAGTTTGTGTACCATAAGATTGTGTACCAGTAGATTGTGTGCTAATAGACTATGTACCTGTAGGATGTGTACCAGTATCCACGACGATCCATTTTTCTTTGTCTAAAAGAATTTCCTCCATATTGAGCTTCCATAGCTTAAATTTTTTACCATTGAACTTATCTATCTCAATTCTAGAAGAGCTCACCATTCCTCTTTCTACACTTGAATCACCACTGCAAAATCTCTCACTGAACCAAGGTTTATCACAGACCCAAGATAAACTTGATCTATCAAGACCAAGCCAAACCCTCAGCAACAAAGGCATCCCCCTAAAGAAAAAAATGGATCTGATACCACATGTAATTTTTAAACCTGTGAATTAAAGAAATGCATACAAATTGTTAAGAAAAACATAAATTAATCAATGGCTCATACACACAGTACACAGATATTTACGTTGGAAAACATTAACTGGGAGAAAACCAGCCTTCCTTGGTACCGCACCTTTCAATTCTTTATTGTATTAATTTCACCATTCACAATACAATATATACAATATTTTAGGTATTTTGTAGCTACCAAAACCCTAATCCCTTAACTCGAGATTAATTTAGAAAACCACTAAAAATAACAAAATCTGCCTAAAACAAAATTCGGGGCACTGCCCTAAACCTTGATGGCTCTGACCTACCACCCAAATATGAATGTTGTGTGTAACCAGGGTGGGCCAATCCTGGCCCCCCCTGGGACCCCCTAGGAAAGGGCCCCACACACATGACACAAAGGATGAAGGAAGTTGGGATTATCAGGTGCAATTATTGAATCTGAGTCACCCACACACACATATGCAAAGAATATAATACATACCCAACACTATAAGGCCTCTAGAGAATTGCATTATCACCTGGTTTTAGTGGAATATTCATCTCACCTAAGTCTCTAGATATCCCCTTCATCTCTGAAAATGTCATTGGGAATATATTTTGGTATTCTCGTAGTAAGTATGAAATATTCTCTACTGTCTCATCACTCCAATAATCTTCTATCTGCACAACCTTTGGATTCTCTGCTGTGCCAATGTTTACCTTTCTTGTCTTTATTGGTTGTGTGTATGTGACAAACTTGATATCTATCCCTTCTACTCCTCTTTCTCCTTCTATTTCATGTACTTGTACATTTCTAGGATCTTCTTCATCATGTTCTTCCTTAGCTACATTGTAGCACTCAAATAACTCGTGGACATTTATATTGGCTCTGTGCGCACTTCAAATGGATACTACCTCCATTGTTCCTTATTCAAATAAAATATTACTTTGAATATCATGTAAAACAGAATCTATTGATGGATATTCATGTTCGAATGCGAACGTGACTCTGAACCTATGGATCAACTCTTCCCATCTTGTCGTCTCCCTATGCATTTCCAATTCCAAATACCAGTTCTTCGGAATTGTGTCCAGTGTGTGTATAGATCTGTGTGACCATTCTATCTCTGGTACTGAATTCCATAAAACCCTACATTGCTCAACATGGCCTACTAGGTCACTCTCTCCTAGTATATTGTTTTTCAACGTCTTCTTCCTCAGCACCAAACCTTATTTGCATGAGTCTGTTGCATTGTGGCCAATCTTTTATCCCATCTCTATGTGTATCCCACCATCTAGTTGGAGTCACCTTTCAAACAACATCAAGTGATAACAACCTTTTTTGTTCAAGTAACTATAATTCAAATTCCTTTACAAACATGTTTATATCAATTAATCCATCATACCTGGGTGGATCACACAACTATGTTCCAATATAGTGCAAGGATCGGTTTATGCTTGCACATCGTCTAGTTGACACTTCATGCATCCTATGTTTCCAATACTTTAGACCCACTTTTGAATATGTTGCACATGAAATAATACTTCTCCAACTCAGTGCAACATCCACTGTCAGGTTGACATAAACCTCCATCCATCCAGTCATGTTATCTAAATTGTCAATGTCATTCACTCTTGTTGGCTCTATGTATGTTTTTCCTTCTGATGGGTTCAAGGGTGCAATAAATTTAAAATATCCAACCTTAAATATCATTTCCCTCATTTTCAATTTAATGATTTCTTGGTTATTAAAATCCCATTCCAGTCTCATCAATGTTGGATATGGTTGACTATCATTAACAATCTCAATAACTTCAAACTCTCCCATATTGGGCACCCCATCTATGTTCACAGGTACTCTTGTAGACCAATCGAGACTATTTTGTGTTGATTTGTGAGACTTAACTGAACAATAGACCATACAAACTTGGGTTTTCCCATCATCTCCCAAGGCTAGTTAGGTAAAACATTCACGTCGGATCCCAAGTCTAAGATAAAATTATCCACATCGCACTCCCCAATCTGAGCACTTAATATGAATTCTCCATTGGTTCTCTTCCTGATCAATACATGATTTTCAATCCTTTGGGTGATAGGAGTTTCCCTTCCCCTTGTACAGTGATCAATCATGTCATAAAATATACTCAACGTAGTTTCATCTTTCATTATCTCTACACAACTCCTCAAGAATTATGTTAGCATGATTACCTTTTCTATTGGTCTCTCTGGCACATCATGATCTTCTATACGAGGCGTAGATGATGTTGGTGCTCCCCCATCCTTTCCAAGTAAATATTTTCTTTCTCTCTGATATGTAATCCTTTCCTACTGAGGATCAAAGGTTGGCATAGGCCATGTTGAATTCCTTACCCATTTCTTAGTCTTCTTTCCTTGATTCATCATATCAGCCCCTGGTCTAGCTCCTCCGTGTGTAACAATTGTTATTCTTGGTCCTTCATTCCATTTTTCAGCTGATACCTTCTGGACATTATGATTTTGATTCTAGTTTTGGTTACCTTTGGCCTGCCATTTCACAACTAGTTGAGGACAATATTTCGTCGGATGGTGAAGTGCTCTGCAATATGTGCACGTTGTACACATAGTCGGACAGTCACAAGCCAAGTATCTAGGTTTATTACAGTTATAACATATAATCGGTCCTCTTCCTCCTCTACCAAAATTTCCTCTGCCTCGACCTCTACCAAAGTTTCCTCTATTCCATGGATTTAAACCTCTTTGATTTTGATATTGTTGATCACCCCCTTATGTTGCATCATTATCTTCCTGGACCCTGCACATATCTAATTTGCATTCCCTCATCAAGTCAAACTTATGGAAAACCTTCTCTTCATGTCCCACAAACTTGCAAAAATTGCAAAACAAGTTCCTTGGTGTACTCGAATACTTCTATAGTAACAGACACTTAGTGGGATGATGGTCCATTTCTTACATATCTCACAATACCCTCCTAATGGTAATGGATTATGTGCTCCAGTTGCTAAATATTGTAGGAATGTTGGGCATTCATCCTTGTGATGGCCTTTAGTTCGGTACTTGGTACACCAAATTTCTTCTCGTTTCTCCTTCTCTTTTGTAAGTTCATCCAGTTGAATCGTCAATGTAACCAACTGTGTCTGAACTTGTGCCATTCCTCCACTATATCCTACCGGAGATGACTCTAATTTCATTGCAATTTCCAACGCCTCAGGTTGCGACATAACGTTCTATTGAATCAATGGCCTACAAATGTGTGGTAGAAGCCTTGCAATACACCATTCTTAATGTTGTTGATATGGGATCTGGAAATTCAGTCTACCCATTACATCCTTAAATCTTTGATCAAAATCCCATACTGACTCTGTTTTTACTTGTTTAATCTCCTTCAGTTTTGTGATGTACTGTGACTTTGACTTTGTCTTCTTGAACTCTTTCAACAGTGCTTGCCTTATATTTTCCAAAGTCTTGGCCTGTCCTATAGGTGTGATACTCTACAACTTCATATACCATACTAGTGCACGAACTCTAAATGTTCTCACTAATTTTGCAATCTTCACAGCCTCATCTTGTACATTCTTAGCAACCCAAATTGTTTCATAGAAAAACATATGTTGTTCTAGATCCTCTGACCCCATTCCCTAAAACTTGGGTATCCTAAGAGTATTGTCTAATCCTGCCATGTTTCTTTGCGTAGTCCCTCCTCTTGGTGGTTCTATTTGACTCAAGTTCTAACTCCATCTCTACGCACTACTTCTGTTTTTATGACTGTTACTACTTCGTCCTCCCTAGCTAACTACAATGGATTTTGAAAAGTCTTCAACTGTTATCTATGATTGTGGTGATGCACATAGGGTCATGGATTCGACACAAGACTCATGATGAGTAGGATTTAACTAATCTTCTATTACTGGAATTAACTATAACTCTTGTTCTTCTCCTCCTATATATGGTATCTCCATGATTCAGACTATTTCACAAGGTTCTCTCCCCTCTGGATCACTATGCGGCTCTTACGAGGAAAATCTCTCTATGGCTAAGGGTAAACCACAACAGACGGAAATGAATGCAGAAATCAACTCTAATATAAAGTATTCTATATAATCAAATATGCTAGCAGGACAATATAAAATTCTTACCTCGTCCAGACATTCGATGAAATCCATTGTTGAGCACTTGACCCAAAGCAATATACCTGCAACTAGTCCTAAAAAACCAAGCAACGCAAGCATATGGTGATAATAGAAAATGTTAGGAAATTCAATAACATAATCCATCAATATTCATAACAAATATTCCCATAGAATAACAATTCAAATATTCACAAGATATTAATTGGATGAGAAAAGAGTATTTCTATTAAGATGTAATCAACAGAAGTAAATGAGTTACAAACTTCCATGTCAGCACGGTTCAGAACCGAGAAACTAATTTCCTTCCATCTAGGCCTCCACCAAAGGCAAGATCATGTAAGAGATACAATGAGGTTATCAATCAATAAGGGAAGAGCTTGGGGGCTGAACAATTTGTTCATAATTAAAGGGCAAAGGGATGCAGACTCAATGTGAAGTGAATAATTTCTCCAGAGTAAATTTTCTCTCAAAGTTGAATTATTTTCTCCTCTTTTACATAGCTTGGTTTTGGCCCATTTATAGCCTTTGGAACTGAAGGGCCAAGTCAGAACGTTCCTAGTAGATGGAAGGCCAAGGATCATTGATCTCGTGATGTGACATGGAAACCTGACACCATTTTTTAATTTTGGGCACAAATCTCGATGTACGCGGGATGTAGTGGTGAAACCTACATATACGCATGTTGTAATATAGGAAGGGCGTCTATATGTGGAAAAAACATGTTTTTATCTCTGGGATTTGCAAAAAGGGGATTTCAAGTCTACATAGGGAAATGGAAAAAGGCCCTCTGTGCAAGATTGCATGAGGTGAGGAAAATATTGATATAACAAATGCCCTCTAATGTGTGAGGTCAAAGGAGTATCTGTGATGGACTAAATACATTATAAAAACCCAGAAGTGGAGTAATGGGGACCCAAGTGGAAGAACTAGTTGCTCATTACAATCTGTATTGAATTTGCATACATGGCTGCCAATTTGAATTACATTGCAGATCCATGTGAAAATATACCAAACAGTTTTCCATGGCCATGAATAGGAAATACAAAGGTGGCTAGATTCCAAAGGATGTCATAGTGACAAACAAGGCCCAATAAAACCAATCTCGAAATCAATCTGAAGATATTTGTATGCAATGGAGTAAAATCTGATGTCCTATGATCACTAAAGTCACATAGGTACTAGTCCAATGAAAGGTAGCAACAACTCCGGAAATATGCAACTATAAAATGATGTATTCAAGTCTTCTACACAATCTGCCAAAGGTGCAAGTCTACATTGTGTGAATAAAGGATTTGAGGTCAAACACAATGAGACTTCATTTGATTACATGAAAAAGACCCTCTGAATAGCAGCCAATGAGGAAAATTGTTGACAAAGGCGAGGAAACCACCAATAAGGCTAATGGAATCCAAGACATTGCACGAATCCTAATGTGTGAATATATGTCTTTCCATCGAACACAAGGGAAACCACCCAATCAATGACCAATGATGAAATGTCGATTTTTGGGTTGAAGGTTACCTACCAATGAGGAAATTAGGACCAGGGTGCACAATAGGACTACAACTTCATGTGATTCTGAGACAAACGGAGGGTGTGGATGACATGAAAAGTCAAGAGTTCTGAGGAATGGTCGAGACAGGTTGATAAATATCCTTTGAAAAAGAGCATGAGACATATAGAAGACTCTGGCAGCATAGACTCAATGATGAAACTTTGAGATGAATGAGGCATCAATCAAAATATCCATAGGGACTGGAAGAGTAACCAGTCGGAGGAGTAAACTCTATGTAACGAGCTCATCTTCCTTAGGTCGTGCTAAACCCAAAATTATGATGACAAGTGGACTAAAAAAATTTGTGCTATGTTCAAAGGAGACACAATTGCTGCCAATATAAGATAATACTCCCTTCCCGCTTGTCTTTTTCTGTTTTTTCATAGTCAAATGAATTATATGATATAGAGGATGAAATGAGTGTTGCAAGTAAGAAAAACTAGTTCCAACAGTGGAACATACCTATGCTCAATGCAAGGAAGTGCATACAGGAGATGGACACTCGAGGGAATGTTCCCTCCTGGGTATATGGTTTCACGCTGTGAAGGATATAAACAAGTCTCTTCTTGGTTGAGGATGCAAATTGTTGAGGTAAACGATTTATAACACAATAGGCTCAATACTGCAAGCAAGGGCATGAGATGCAATCACAACTTAACGCCAAAAAATGTCCTTTTTCGTAATCTTAGTCTACTTGGTTTGAAAAAGGGATAAACTTCCACCAAATAGACGTCCTTTAAAATCCAATCTACGAGTGTGAAAGAGAAAAATTCACTCGAAAATATTTTCATTTTTTAAGACAAGTCAGAAAAGAGATTAAATCAGACTCGTTGAGAGGTTTCTAGGCAGCATGTCATGGGGGAGGCCAAGGCTCTTGCGTAGGATTTCTGTGAAAGGTCAACATCTTACGAATAGCTGACACAAGCTTGGGAAAACCCAAATCTCTCCAAGTTGAGGAGGGTAGAGTGCTAGCGTAGGTTACCTTCTCCATGATATATCAAATAACATCTCTTACTTGAAAGGACATAGGAGGAGGCATTGGATACCCCACAAGACCAAGACCTAGTCAAAGGGAACCTCTCCAATACTTGGAGGGAGAGTACTCTGGGAGAGTAAAACTCTCTCTTGTTCAAAAGGTGCAGTACTAGAAATGTTAATGACATGGTTGAAGGACGCATCACCCTCCAAAAGGAGAGTTGGATTGACCCAAGATTGGATCGGTGCGACCACTTCTTCAACCGTGGGTTTAATAGGATGCATGGAAGCAAGGCTAGGAGACACATCGCCATAAAAAATGGGAGTGTGGTCAGGTGATGATTGTATCGGCATGAATTTTGTGTCAATCAAAGGAGAAAAGGAATGTGGGGAAACCACATATGACTCAGAACCCGAAGGGCCCCCAAGTGAGAACCACGCTTCCAATATCCCAACAGTAGCAGGACACTAACGAGTAATGTGATCTCCTTCCCAAGTCCTGCAAAGGAACTTGGGCTTATGCCTAACACATCTAGGCTTCTGAATCATATGACTGCCTTCAATGTCATTTACAATGGTTGAAGACATGCTCTCAATGTGACTGGTAGAGGTTGTAGGTTCATCTCCCACATGATGTACAGAGGTTGGAGATGTGATATTGATATGACTCATGGCGACTAGAGTGATGCCCCCAACATGACTAGAAGCGACTAGTTTCTGGTCTAGAACGTGACTTGCAGAGGTTGTCGACCAATTTCCAACATGACTAGCAGTGGTTGGTGATGGAGCTCCAGTATGAATGGAAATGACTGGATTACCAGTGATGGTGATTTGTGGCATTTGTGACCAAGGTACTAGGAAATATTGGTGTTGAGACCCTGTCCCTATCTGAAAAGGTAGTATCCTCCACCTAATTGATCCATAGAGGTTTGTACAACCATCATCACTGAATCAAATGTGTGCGAAGAGACAAAAGTATGATAAGGATTGTTCAAGTGAGGATATATGTTTCCCTCGTGTGAAGGGGTTACGTGAAGAGGGTATCATGTACCATAAAACGAGTTCCCTCTATATGAAATACCTGAGGATATATGTGGACCCGCCATGGGAAACATTTTCGTAGGAACTGGCATGGCAGACGAAGGATACACGGATGGGGTGTAATAATTAGAATAACCACCCATTTGAGTATTGGCTCCTAAAAAAACATGGCTAGGACTGGATCTGTAAGAGGGGAAGTTCCAACCTCCCATGGTGAGAGTTGGTAGAGGGACATGACTCCTATCAAATGAATACATAGACAGCAGGGCCATGTGCCCCCGGATCCAAAACTGGGATTCACATTAAGTGGGCCAGGGATAGGATGGAAAGGGTGAAGGCATGTTTGGCATATCAATAGGAAAATGAAAAGAGACCCAAGGCATGGACTGAGTGTCATAATGTTGCATACCATTATCAAAAGCGAACATATTTGTACCCATGAAATGAGTGAACATCAAGNAGTGGTAAAGGAGGGATCCATAGGAACTCCACTATCCATGATAATGACAACTCAAGGAATGGTATAAAATCTCAAAGGTCTACTAATAATGAAAGAGCACACCAAAAATAATCAAACGACCAATATGCATACAAACAGGATAAAGTCGTTGAAAGGGACCTCCCTCTCTAAAGTAGGTATTCCCCATCCAACAAGGGCCTGAGACTCTGCTGCTAAAGATTGGAGGAAAAAAAATCAGTTATAAGGGCCCTCATGGGCTTAACAAACAGTTGGTCAAATCCCCCCGGAGAACTAATCCTCCATAAAGGTTGTGTGTTGGTCAACCCTTATTTGACCCAGGGTACCTACAGAATAACCCCTGCAAGTAACCTATGTGGTACCTAATTCAAGCAACTAAGGAACCACAGTATAACTGATGCACAGAAAAACAATCGTAAGTCAGGTCCACCGTACGGGTAGGGTATCAAATTCTGAAACTTTGAAAGCATCACCTCTCACATAGGTAAGGGCACTAGCAAGATCCCCATATACAAATAGATCCCCATAAATATATATGACGCTAAGAATCTATTGAGGGGATATCCCTTCAACCAACCTCACGTGACCTCGTGCTTAACTCTGGTGTAAGCGAAGCCTCTTGATATTACTGATTATACAATGGATTTCTCCACTCCCTTAGTTAGACACATATGTTGATTTAATAGCCTTAGAAAAGTTTACTCACAAAATCATATTCCAAGGCTCTAAATCCTAAGCTAGTTTGTGCACCCTAGAAAATAAAATTGTTACTAATCAATTTTAAATTATAGTGTTACTTTTAATGGAATTTCTTACTCAAAAGGTGCGGTCGTGAAACTAGTGATGTTATGACTCAACAAGTAAAATAAATGAATATGAATTCAATGCAAAGTCCTAACTTCAAATTTTCAATAAATGATATGCTTTTCAAAAATGCAATTCTCAATTTAGTTTTTCAATTCTAAATAAAATGCAATCTTTCTTTACATGCACTAAGATAAATGATAAAGACTCAAAAGATCAAAATGCCAACAATGTAAAATGCCTAATTTTTTTGTATTTTCAATATAATAAAATGAAAATGCAAGGACTGAACAACATCTTGATATAAAGACTCTACTATGTGTAAATAGACACAAGCCAAGTAGATATCAAGAAGAAAAACACCCAACCCAATATCTAAGGAGAATCAAATGAAAAAGATGATGATAAAGGAACCACCCAAAAATTCAACCAAAGATAGGTTTCCTGTCATTCCATAGACACTCAACAGTCACAAAAGAGACCCAAGAAGACTCAGAAATCATCAAAACCTACCCAACAACCACCAAACCCAGTAACCAAGAAAAAAAGGTTGATGTACGTGACTGTTCAAGGGAAAAGCGCGTATGTATGCATCTTATAGAAGGACATCACGTGTATGTACGCGATTGTCAAGAAAAAAAACGCATATATGTGTCAAAACACATCCAAGCTAAGGAGAAGGCTAAGAAACTTAGACTCGTAGTGAACATAGCTTTTCAATCAATCATATGACAAGAAACTCAATATAAACAAGAGAAATCTAAGGAGAAAAACATGCCAAACCCCGAAAAAGAAGATTTTATCACCAGTATGGTTGCCAATTCTGTTATGAGGAAAATCTCTCTATGGCTAAAGGTAAACCACAACATATGGAAATGACTGTAGAAATCAACTCTAATCTCAAGTATGCTATATAAAAAAATATGCTAGCAAGACAAGATAAAAGTCCTACCTCATCTAGACATTCGATGAAGTCCATCGTTGAGCACTTGACCGAAAGCAATATACCTGCAACTAGTCCTCAACAACTAAGCAATGCAAGCATATGGTGATAATAGAAAATGTTAGGACATTCAATAGCATAATCCATCAATGTTCATAATAAATATACCCATGGAATAACAATTCAAATATTCGCAAGATATTAATTAGACGCGAAAAGAGTATTTCTATTAAGATGTAATCAACAGAAGTGAATGAGTTACAAACTTCTGTGTCAGCATGGTTCAGAACCAAGAAAATAAGTTCCTTCCAGTTGGGCCTCCACCAAAGGCAAGCTCATAAAAGAGAGACAATGAGGTTCTCAATCAATAAGGGAAGAGCTTGGGGGTTGAACAATGTGTTCAGACTTAAAGGACAAAGGGATGCAAACTCAATGTGAAGTGAATAATTTCTCCAGAGTAACTTTGCTCTCAAAGTTGAATTATTTTCTCCTATTTTCCATAGCTCCGTTTTGGCCCATTTATAGAATTCAAGTGGAACTGAAGGGCTGAGTCAAAACATTTCCAGTATATGGAAGGCCAAGGATCATTGATCTCGTGACGTGACATGGAAACCTGACACCATTTTTTAATTTTGGGCACAAATACCGATGTACGCGTGTTGTAGTGGTGCAACTTGCATATACACATCTTGTAATATAGGAAATATGCATATATGTGGAAAAATCATTTTTTTAGCTCCGAGATTTGCAAAAAAGGGATTTCACGTTTGCATAGGGAAATGTAAAAATGCCCTCTATGCAAGATTACATGAGGTGAGGCAAATCTTTCTATAACAACGACTCTCCTTTCCCAGCGCCAATCTTTCACCTCTTGTAACTCCTTCCTCCACGCAATACTTCAAACTCATATTTTTCCTCTGGTATACCCTCTTCTTGTATCCTGAGCCCCTTCCTCCCTCTTCATTGCTTCCTTCATTCTCTCATGTTCTCAGACTATACTATTGTCATACCTCAGTTCCCTTATGTGCATGGATACCTTTAGAATTCAAGTTCCATTATCATCTTATGCTTGTCACAAAATAGCATGTTTATCCACGTACCTAATGATTTCAAGAACCTCCCATGAAGAACTTTGAAAAATTCCCTTTTTGAAACAATGTATGATTGAATGCAATCTACTGCAAACTATGTAATCTATCCTTCTAGTATTCTATCCAACCAAAAATCCACTACACGAGTAGTTGGGTTACTTATATAATTCAACTGTGTTACCAATTCAGGAGTACAATTCCTCGGTGATGTAGCCCTGAACCTTCCAGTTTTCTCCACTAATATTTCTAGCCACTTAGTCTAAATAATTGGAAATTCGCCAAAGAAAATTTCATGCAGATATGTGTACACATACCTTTTCATCCATTGTTTTTCACTCATGTGAGGATTCCTGTTCTCTTGTCGTGCAAACTCCCTTTCCTTTCTTTCCAACCACTTTGAGATATTATTCTTAGTCAGACTCCAAAAAATCCCCTTAATCACAAATTATGGGTCCCGGCAACTAAACCATTTGTTGGTGCTAAGCACAAGTTGTAAGACCCTAGGTTTGAGTTATCTTTAACCAACAAAACCCACCAAACACTGACCATTTTGGCATCACCCGTTTATGCAGATGAAGTCTCACCCAAGGTATCTATTGGGACTGTGAGAACTGGGCTTTTGCAGTATTAAGGGAACGGGGGGTGGCCATCTCGTTCATTCTTCTTTATGATTTTTGTGCACAAGACTCTGTCCTTGTTCCTTCTTAACTACTTAGTGATTCCGATTTATATTATTATTATATTCTAGATTATTGTATATTTCATTTCTTTAACAGTTATGAATATTGCACCATGTTTAACCATAAGACAAATCTATCTAGAATGCATCTAAACAAAATTCATAAGTAAACATATACAAGATAGAAAACACAATATTCAGTATCATCTCTTTAGCATTCTTTTATTGATTCTCCTCATCAATATATTGTTACATCTAATAACTCTGGAACCTAATCATATGGAGGAACCCATAATAGAAAACCATAACTCAAAAGAGGAATAGTGAGGAACCAAATTTGAACCCCATTTTCCCATATCGTTACATATTTATATAGAAATATAGGGATAAAACCCTAATCTGTTCATCCCAAAAATATCGCATTACAATGCATATTTCCCTTATCTAACTGGTTGTTCAGGTTACTTTTCCATTTGCATGCTTCCTTTCTAATGTTCTTTTATTTCTGGAATGTCGGGCCGTCATCCTTCTGTCGTGCTTTATTCTCTCGCTTTCTTCTCTTTATTTATCCTCTGTCAACTTTATTTATATGTATGCATGATGTCTTTCTTATGCGCATTTTCCTCTTGGATGCACCTTAGCTCCACACTCCCTAGCTTTCCTTCTTCTTCTGCATACTTTTCCCATACTTAGGATTTTTCCCAAAACTGTATCAAAAATACAAAACTGTCTCCAAAGATGCCTGTCCAACAAAGGTCCAAGTCAAGAAGATCAAGGTAGACACTCTATCCAATTCTAGTTCACATGGAAATCTCATAGAAACCGATCTAGTCAGTGATCTTGGGTTAGAGGTTCTTGATCATCCTAGCCCATATCCATTGGGGTGGATAAACAAGGATGTAAATATCAAGTTTAGGAAATAGTGTAAGATCAAACTTGTTGTAAGTGAAAATTTTATTGATGAAGTTGAGTTATATGTAGTACCCCTTAATGTGTTTGGAGTAGTGTTTGGAATCCCCTACATGTATATAAGGGATGCAATCTTCATGAGGAGAGAAAAAAAGTACTACATGATCAAGGATGGGAAGTCATTCATTGTCAATGCATGTAAAGGTAAATCGAATATCTCATTGGTAAGTACCAACCAAGACAAAAATTTTATTAGTTCAAGTAAGAAGTATGTTTTTCTTTTCTCATAAGAGAATCATCTAAGTGATGAATTAGTAAGAAAAAAGGCATCCCTGGAGGGATGTACCAAAGAGAAAAAATATTATTTGGAGGAGTGTCTATAGGAATATAGAGGAGTTTTTCAGGAGCCTAAAGGCCTACCACCTAAGAGGGAAGTGGATCATGAGATACAGTTGTTCGTTGACTCCCCATTTCTCAATATTGGGTTGTATAGATAGTCCATTTTGGAAGCAGTTGAAGTGAATAAATTGTTGCAGCAAATGTTGGAGCAAGGAGTAATTCGACCAAGAACCTCACCTTGAGATCCACCTATTATCATAGTACCCAAGAAGGATGGGACTTGGTGGATGTGTATTGACTACATAGATTTGAACAATATTATATTCAAGAATCAACACCCTTTTTCCAATATTGATGATTTGCTATACTAGTTGCAACATTCCAAGTACTTCACCAAGTTGGATCTCAAGTCGAGATACCATTAGCAATGTGTTAAAGAGGAATATACCTAGAATAATTCCTTCAATACAAGGAAAGGTTTGTATGAATGGTTGGTCATGCCATTTGGTTTATGTAATGCACCAAATACATTTATGAGATTGATGAATGATGGATTACGCCCATATTTAGATTCATTTGTTGTAGTGTATTTGGATGATATATCAGTTTATAGCTCTAGTAGGGAGGAGAAAATGTCACATCTCATGAATATGTTAGAGACTCTAAAAGAACACCAGATGTTGGCTAATCTCAAGAAATGTGATTTTCCTTAGTATTCATTGGTGTATTTGAGGTATGTGATCGGTGGAGGGGAGCTCAATATAGATCCCAAAACTATGGAGGAAATCATAAAATGGCCAGTTCATACTAATTTCACTGAAGTTAGAATATATTTGGAGGAGCCATAATACCTATGAAAGTTCATAGCATCCTTTTCAATCATAGATGCACCACTCCACGTCATAACAATGAGAAGTAAGAGTTTCCAGTGGGGAAATAATCAACATAAATATTTTAATGAGCTAAAAAAAAATATTATTCAATCACCCATTCTCGCATTTCCTAACTTGCAAAATCCTTTCGAAGTGCAGAAAAATGCAAGTGGTTATGCTATGGCAGAAATTTTAATGAAAGGAGGTAAGCTAGCATGTTACCATTATGAAACGTTTCATGGGGGAGTCTTAAACTACCCTACCTATGATAAAAAAATATATGCCCTAGTTCAAGTTGTTAATAAGTGGAAGAATGGGAAAGGAAACCATTGTCCACACATATTTCTAGCCAATGCAGTATTTGTAGGCCCTAAGTAATCTTCAACAAACCAAACATTACAAGTGGATGGCATTTTTGCAGAAATTTCATCTAGTCATCAAGTTTAAGAAGGGAAACACTAATAAGTTAGAAGAAATTCTTTCAAGGAGACCCACATCCAAGATTACATACTTGGTAACTCTTATGCATGTGGAGCCTTTTATCCATGATGCATACAAAGATGGATACACGGAACATGAGGACTTCAAAGAGGTGTTTTAACAACTACATGGATAAATTCATGTAGAATAAGGTGACGATAAGGTTGAAAATCATCTCCGAAATATGTTACTCTACAGGATAAACAAGATCTATGTCCCTAAAGGTGAAATATTGCATCTTATTAGAGAGGCTCACACCTCCAAGGTTGCAGGACATTTTGGTGTTGGGAATATAGTTGCTAACCTGCAAAGGTATATGTGTTGTCTTGTAATACAAGAAGACGTATCTCAGTTTATTACAGAATGCATACTTTGTTGTACTAGAAATTCAAATAATAGAAAGCAAGGTATATAACATCCCTTACCTATACCCTCTCAAACTTGGGAAAGAATTTCCATGGATTTTGTGGGTGGTTTTCTAGTAAACAGGAAGGGACATGACTATCGCTTTGTGGTAATTGATAGGTTTAGCAAGATGTGCATTCTTGTTCCCTGTAAAATACCATTAGAGGATAAAAATAAAAATAAAAATCTTTGAACATGATTGGGTGCACTTTGGGATACCAAGGGGCATCATCTCATACATGGATACCATATTTCTTAGTGCCTTTTGGACAACACTTTGGGAGAATATGGACACAAAGTTGAGGAGATCTACAACATTCCATCCATAGACATATGGGAAGAAAAAAGTGTCCAATAGGACTTTGGTACACTTTTTGATGGGTTACAATAAGAAGCATCCAAATACCTGGGATGAAAATCTAATCTACATTCAACAGTCTTATATCATAGTAGTACATACTTCTACCAGTAAGTCCCATTTTGAAAATTTATTTGGATATTTTCCACCTTTTCCTTGGATGTTGTTTATGGACATCAAGGAGGAGTAAGGGAAGACACCACAAGATAAGTGTTGAAATTAAATAAATTTGTTGAAAAGATTAGACATATCCATTTGCAAGTGCATGAGATGATGAAGAATTCATGGGAAAAGTATAAGGCTAGACATGATCAACACAGAACTAAGAATTCATTCAAAGTGGGAGACAAAAGTTTGGATATTTGAAAAAAGAAATATTATAGGGTCTAGTTAGAAGATCAAGGCTTTGTGGTATGGCCCTTTTTATGTATTGGAGAAGGTGGGAGATAATTCTTATAGAATCAGTCTACCCCCATACATTCACATTTACTTAGTAGCGAATGTGGATAATTTGAAACTTTGTGAGCCTTTCATGTTCGATCGGGAGGTGTGGATTAAGTCATACCTATGATAGAGGACTTAGAAGTAGATGCTCAGGAATATTCAACAAGAGACACTGTTTTTCATAGGAAGTATATAACTACAAGACGGGGGAAGTATGACCTTTGGAAGAGTGGGTTAAAATGATAACTTGTAGGAAAAGAAAAATATACTCTAGGGAGAAGGTAGAGGAAACATTTCCTCACCTCATTCGTAAATATTTTGGGGACCAAGATCCTACCTAAATGGGGGGCTATGATTTGGTATGGATAATCATATATGTTTTCATATATATTAGTTCTTTTTGGCTAGAAAAATTGGAGGAATTGGCTTGCAGGGCCCATTTTAGTTGTAGGTCCCAGTTTGAATATTTGAGGTATGGAACCTTCCATATCCATTTTGAGGCATCAAATGACATTTTTTGGGTCAAAAAGTTGCACTATTATCTCACGACCCCTTGATCTTATTTTACACATCAAGACCTTTCCAATGGTCCAAACATTTCCTCAAATGGAGCTCGTATGCAAAATTTATTCCTCCTGCAAGTTGACTTACCTTGTTGACCACCCTAGTATGATATAATGCCACATCATCCCCCATTACTCAAACATGTGGGGCTAGACATGTGTGTATGTTCAAGAATATTATAGAAGGTCCAAACTTGATCACTAATTGAGGGTTGAGGAAGTAAAGACCCTAACCCTGGATGTCTATCGAGTTGTGTTAAATACCAAGCCACTAGGAGGAGAAGGGGTTCCATTCTTTTAGCATTGTATTTGTTCCATAATTGAGTAGAGAATTTGGGAGTGGATTTTGAGAGCATAATAAAGGAGGTAGGAGATTCTATAGCATCCATTTAGGCCACAGTGTCAAAGGAAAATGAATAGGGAATTCCCCCATTTCTTTGTACTTGCATTTCATTTCTGAAGAAAAGAGAGGAGAGAATAAGCCTCACCTTCCAACTAGATTTTCTCCCATATTGGGTTTCCCAAGATACATCTTGTGCTCACTATCGTGAATGGCATGTTCTTTTGTTTAGTCTTTTATTTTCGCATTTTATTTATTTCATTAATTTGATCATGAATCTATTGATTATAAATATGAGATCTAAGGAAAATAAACCTGCAAAACCAAATATTTCAGTTTAATACAAGATCTATTGGGACAAACTATTATAGTGGAATATACACAGTATTTTACAAATCGATAAGGCACAATAATTGATAAAGTTTTTCAAATGGGGTAGCAAGCTAAGTGGGATTGATTATGGGGAAAAAACCATAGTTAAGTGTGTGCTTAATCCATAGGATTATTGGGATAAGTGACCTTGTGGGAAGTCATAGTTACCGAGTGTAAGCCACAAAGGTGATGACTGATTATTTGCAATTCATTTTGATAGTTTCAATCCCATTTATTGAGATGGGTGATCTCGTGAGAAGTCTCGGTTACCTTGCGCAAAACATGTAGGTGATCAATTGATTCTTTTTGTTTCATTTCACTGGTTTCAATTCTTTCTTAACCCTTGTGAGTATCACCTAATGTAATGAGTGCTAAGTGGACTATTCAAAATCATGATAAATTGGTCAGTTCTGACTAATTCTCATGGATATGGGACATATATTAATGACTTAGTTTATGTAGATAATCCCAAAAAGTGATATATCATATGTTCAAATGTGGAGGACCCCCCTTGATTCTTAAAGAAAAGAGTGAAGGGAGCTCTAATTGAATAGTTCATAGGGCACAATACTTGCTAAGGTTTTGCAAATGGCATAGCAAGCTAAGTGGGAATGATTGTGGGGAGAAATCCATAGTTAAGTGCACTTGAGCCAGTCGATAATTGAAACTCTTTGTAATCTTTATAATCATGATTAAAAGTTTAAACATTATCTTTGTAAATTTAAGGTGATGCGTTTTTTAGGTTTTTGATTGATTAAATAAGAATATAAAGTATTTTGAAAGTTATAATGGTTTTTTATAGTCATGATTAACAAAGATAAAATCTTTGTAATATTTATAGTTATGATTAAAAAAGAGTTAATCTTTGTAAATTGAAGGTTGAAGTGTTTTTTGAGGTGTTTGATTGCTTAAATAAGGATACAAAGTATTTTGAATGTTATAAGGGGTTTTGCAATTTTTATTACTTTGGAAAACAAATTGTAAAGGAGTTGTAAGTTGGTTACATGAATATTTTTTTTAAATTGGTGTCATAAGGGGATCATATGATTTTGCAAAATTTTTAATGGGGATATAAGGATAACTTAACTCTTTTAATTGTGGCCCATTTGAAATTATGTGAAAATATCCCCTATCTAATTTTTCTTCAAGAGTGTAGCTATGAGGAGGACAATACATTTTAAATAAAATTTAAGTTTTCTTCTTGTATCCTTCTCATGCCCAAAATTGAATATGGGGGTTTAAGAAACTATGTACTAGTGCATGATGTTGATTTTTTGTGCCTTATAATTTTACATATTGGAGCATGTCTTTGCTTAAATTGTTTTGGTCAAACAAAATCAAATAACCACATGAAAAAGTTGGTATGCAAATAAAGCAACTCATATTTAAAGAAGGAAAGCTATGTGACAAAATCATTCATAGCTGAAGACAAAGTAATTTGCACTTGAAAAATCAACACACTTGGTAAATCAACACAAAATTTCACTTTAAAGTATTTTAGAAAGTCTTTGGAATTCTTTTACATCAAGTTTTATTTTGTTACTAAAGTTTGGGTTTTTTTAAGTGTAAGTCTCTTTTTTAGTCTTTTTGGAAAAAGGGTGGCATTGCTTATTCAATATATTTTTCTAAAGGATCCATGGAATTATGTATGCAAATCTTCTTGAAGTTTGAATAAGGAACATGTTCATGAATCTCCAGAAATAGCAGATTTAGTAGTCTAGCGTTGTAGTGGTCCCAAAGTTGTCAATATCCTTAGCAACTTACTGATTTGGTTAAGTACGGCCAAAACTAAGATTATTCTTCCTAACCAACTAGAATCTTATCCAACTGCTAGCTCCAGGAAACTTGGGTTTCCTATCCCTTCATGCACGTGTCTCTAACAACAAAAAAACAACTAGATCATGAAATCCTTCCAAGCTCAAGGTACTCAAAATCCTTGTCTCCCTATTAAATCCCTCTTATTCATTTCCTTCCAAAATTATATAACCCCCTACCCTTCTCCCAAAGCTCCCCCTTATTCCTTCCCCCCACCACCTTCATATCCCCTTGAGAAGCATGCTATGAAGGTAAAAATATAATAAAGTATTCCCTCACCTACCTAACATTAATAAACTTGAAAAACATTTGACCAATTAATTTCAATTTTGTGGTATATTATGAAATCCTATGTCCTACTAGTTGAAATTAAATTCTAATTGAAATGAAATTTCTCGTTTTATTAAAATATAAAAATAAATAAAATACAAAATTAAAGGTAATTAATCAAACTGAAGGTAAAATTACAAGAATACATTTTACCTGTCACTACATCCATCGTGCATCAATCATTAATAATATTATTATTATAACTATTGTATTATAAATTGATACTAGTGTGCATTCACAAGGTATGTATACTTATCCACTACATACATAGCTTGTATGTGTACTAATGATAAAAATTGTAACCTCTAAGTCATACTTCCTATACATTTCCATCCAAGCATGCAGGACGATAATCCTTTAAATACAACATCCAACAATTTTACAAAGTCAGGATAATCCAATATAAATTGAACATTACACCAATATCATCATAAATGAATTTAGCAATTGTTTAAGATACTAAAGGAACTAAATATAGGAACTAAGTTGGCATTTCCAATTCCCAATAGCATTCTTAACTACTTTGAATCACCATTCATCCCTAACCTACTTCAATATTCCACATCCTAACCTTTCATTTGTTGGAATATGATAGAGCATCAACTATATTGACCTAACCCCAAATAAAATCGATAAGTACAAGTTTCAACTATATCAATCAATCTTCCCTAGTAGGAAACCAATAGTCACCATTACACACCTAAGGGAGTGCTTCTTAACATGTTCCTATGACAACTTTGGGTTTCAGAGGATAAACGTTGGGAAATGCCTCCACATATTGATAGAAACAGGGTCAACACCCGATCAAGACCATATTGATATATTGTTGTGGTTATTAGACCCACATCATCAAATGACCGATTTGGGAAACTGTGCCTCCTATAAAATCTTCACTTTCCCACATATCATAACAATGTATTGAATGGATATATAAATAACAAATTAATATTCATAGAATATGATTCCTCTTTCAATGTGCATGACATCTATATCACTTTAGTATCACAATTATCTAGCTATCACTTATCCCATTTAACTTGTAAGTTAGTTTACCAAAACATAAGATCATGCATTACCATACAACTATCTATATGTTATTTCCATGTTACTCATAGACGAAAACCATAAAAAATTTAAATTATTGAACATGTGAATGGTACCTATTGATTCATTTCAACATATAATTCAAATTGATATCCATGTATTACAATATTTCATTTAAATTTGCATCCTAGAAGTAAATCATACAACAACCATCATAACTAACATAAACAATAAACTATACATAACTTCCATATATGGGTAGGTTCACATGTTTGTATAATATAATTCCATCATCCCCGGATGGGGTGTTAGTGGGAGCCACGCGGCGATCGGCGGATTTGAGCAACAGTCACCAGGATACGGGGGCACGTGAAGGGCCCGTGCCACCCTATGCCTGATTTATTAACCTGCAATTCCACGCATTGTGCATTAATGAAAGCGTTAACTCAGGTTTCCCTTCCCTTCGGTTATTTTGATATGGCTGGAATGGCAGTATTGCGTATTTGCTATTTTCATTCTCCCGCAGAGCTTGCTCTACTCTGGACATGGTGTGACTTTGCACTAAAGGTTTTCGAGGCCGAGCTCAGACCTGCGTATTCCCTGACCCATCGTCCCCGTGCTGTGCTCGGGATTCTTCCTTTTCGCAGTAAGGGCCGGACCATGACGCGTCCAAGGGGAAAACCTCGACGAGGCTCAGCCTGGAAACCTCGACGCCCCTCTGTTTCCCCATCTAATTCGCCCTCCATCACCTCCTCTTCCCAGCACCACTCCGGACAACCTTCAGCCTACTCCCGTGGCGAAACTCACTTGCACCCTTCCAGTCGAGCTTTAGCGCCCAGACTGTCTAGCTCACCTCGACGTCACGAATGTAGTCCCTCCGACTCGACGTCTGCCAATGCTCCTCACTATGCTTCTCGCGGGGCTGGGCCTCTCCCCAGTGGCTCATTCACCAATCTCCAACTGTGGGATAGCATGAAGACCCTCTATGACCTTGTTTTCGACATTTGTCAGGAAGTGGACGACATCAACTTTCGGCTTCAGGACACCGAAGCAAAAGTAGATCTTTTTCTGACGACTCTCTCCTCTCTGAAGAGCTCACTCATCTCTAGCTCGGAGGAGGAAGTTCCAAGGGAGATGCCGACCGAGGGAAAGGACGAAGAGATAGAACCTCGGCCAGACGCAGAACCACGAGCAGCTCCAGGGGCAGCGCCAGCCATCAATAGAGACAGCGACAGCGAGGCTATGGACGAAGTGGAACAGGAGCGCAGCGGGCCAGCTTAGCCAGGTGTCCAGATAGTTTAATTTTGTTCTGTCAGTAGCTCTTTGTGTCACAACCTCGCTCACCAGCATATGGGTGATATCGTTGTAACTTTTATTTCAAACACTAGACATTATGGTGTTCAGGTTTTAAACTGCTTGGATACACGGACTGGTTTCCCCTTTGGTGGGGCAGTCCTGTGGCTCCGCATGGTTTTCTCTGCATTTTGTCATAACTCTCAGTCTCTAGCAGGCTTTTAATATATACCTTACTTACTTACAAAAAAAAATAATATAATTCCATCATTCTAACATAGTTCAACATATAACAAGCAAATAAATACAAAATAGGTCATAAAACAGTTTATCCGTCGAAGTCAAAATGGGGTGTTACATACACCCACCCTTTGAGAAACTGTCTCGAAGCTATGGTCATAAAAGTGTTGGATGATCTTGATTCATGGTCTCTACATCATCTCAGGTAGTATATCTTGGTCTATAATTTTCCCATTGGACTTTAACCTGGTCCACCAAGTGGTTCCTGTGATATCAAACCCTACAATCCAATATGCATAATGGTTCAACCAAGATGGTTCCCTCATTTAAAACCTACAATTCCTTATAGTTATTTTTATGAGATTTGATAGCTACATAATGTCATAATATAGATACATGAAAACCATCATGAGTTTATGCAAGTGGGATGGAAGTACAAGATGATAAGAAATTGGTCCAATTCTTTTTTTCAAATTTTGAATAGCCCTATAAATCAAGGTGACAACTTTATCCCCTTTCCAAAACAAATGGTACTCTTATTAGGCCTTATATGAATAATCAATTGATACCCTAATTTATAACTTCGATGAGTCCTATATGCAGTGACATAACTTTTATATCTATCTTGTGCTTCCTTTAACCACTACGTAATCTGAATCACTTGTTCCTCCATCTCTTGAATCAATTATGTCCCTACTACCACACAATCCTATAACCCAACCCAACTCAATTGTGTCATGCATGGAATTCCATACAAAAATTAATAAGGAGGAATATCGATTGAGTTGTGGTAATTTTTAATGTAATAAAATTTTTCCCAATGGTTTTGGTAATCCATAAGATACATACTAAGCATGTCTTCCCCCACCTAATTTACTTTTTTTGTTATCCCATTCATTTCAGGATAATATGATGTGATCAAGTTCGACTAAATCCCTAATGTCGAATGAAAACTTGTCCAAAAAATGGATGTAAATAGAGAGTCTCTTTCCAAGATGATCCTTTTTGGAAACCCATCAATATGAATAGTATCACTTATTAATGCTCATGCCACATCAAAAACATCATAAGTTTATCTAACTAGAATGAAATGAGCACTTTTTCCAGTTGATCAACTACAACCAAAATGACATTATGCCTTTGTGAGGTTAGAGGAAATCCCATAATAAAATCCATGGAGAGGAATTCTCTTTTGGAAATAGGAACACCATTTGGTTGTAAGAGTCATGTTGGGTGGTGATGATTGACCTTTACTTGCTAACACTCAAGGAATAAATAGTGATAAATTGGATTACATCATGCTTCATGTTTTCCAGAAAGAAAATATTCTTCATGTTTGCATACATATTCTTCACACTAGGATACATAAATGAACAGGTTGTATTTTAAGATCCCTCTTGGTGCTAACTTCTCAAGATACATAAATGAACAGGTTGTGAAATTATTTTCAAGATTAAAGTGTATAATTGCACAGGTTGCACAAGTTATGTCAAAGTTACATAAGCCATTTTTTTAAAACATACATAACATATTGTACCCTTTATTGGAATTATATGAAATAAAGTTATAATCTTAATTATGGATTTCATACTTCATATAATTGGAACAACAACCTAATCATAATATCCACTTAGATATTTACTTTCGATGTTATACAATCGTTGTTTCATTACGACACTTTACTAACCTTACCTATTCTCAAGTAAATGTTTTATGTCTAAGCTAGATTATATTGTATGCTTATATAATCACTAATCAAAACTCCACAACATTATTATTGTTTATCAGACTTTTTCTTCATACACTACATCAACTCAGGTTGATAGTTTTCTTATAACACACAAATTATGATGGTACTTAACATATCACAAAGGAATTTGATTATGATAATTAATCACAATTATTTCATTTGAGAAAGTGAATATAGACTGAGTAAAAGTTATATAACTAGAAATATCCTAATAGGATTCCATATAAAAGTGGTTCTATAAACTTCAAGCTCAACCACATGGTTTGTGTCTACCAACTAAGATACAAATGATCTTCACATTAACTATTGTGTCAGGCCAACCAAATCAACATGCAATTTTTAGTTACAATCAAAGAACTTCAATTGCAAGTAACTATAAGAATATAAAAAAAAAAAAATTGAAATATATATATATATATATATATATATTGATATAATGAAATATTATGAACTTATAATTTATTTGAAGAAGATCATGAGCTTCCCATGCTAAGGTATTAATGAGAAGATGTTTTAAACCAATAAAGAGTTTATATTATACATAGTGTTGGAAATTGTGCTGTCATTGATGTCAAAGGTAGAAAGGACTATCACAGTCATGGATGTCAAAATATTTCATTGATACCACAAATAGGGGGATAATGACTATTATCAATGACAAGAGGAGACTCTGAGAAAATGCATAAGGAATTACATATCTACCTAGAGTAAATGACAGGTCCAAGGATCAAACCAAAACCAGAAACCGACAGAAGGAGACTCTATGAATTGAACCACACATGAATCCAAGAAATAAAAAAAGGAAGGAGAGAAGTTAAAGGCCATTCAAGTTTCAAGAAGTGGGATGAACAAGATCTAGAAGATGAATCAAGAGCTGGAAAAAATATGTGCATATGAATAGTACGAGTAGATGTCTATGTGCATTGATTAAGTATTAGCAAGGTCTCTGTGAGGATGCTCAATAACTAGGTTAACCAAGATAAAGTAAACAAAGATCGCCAAATTATCCCACATACACAAGAATATTCGACTTCGAAGGGTTTATATGAAAAGGTGATTTTGTGAAGTGTGAATGCAAGCAGGCAATCCCTTATATAAATTGATGGCAGAGATCAAATTCTTAAACAAAGATCGATGGTGTATAAATATTCATAGTGGTGTGGTTTCATAAGAGTTCGAGTTTTCAGAGTAATTAGCCCAGGCCATTTTGAGACACTCTAACCAGAAGTAGTCTAATGGCACTTGGTGTAACACAATGACTAGACCATGTGTCATAAGAATATTGAGCCACATACAATCATAGATCCAACTTAGAGTTTTGAACAGGTCCAGAAGTTGTAATAATGTCAGAACTCATATAGTGCCACATCATCCAACACCCATGGAAGGGGCCATGTGTCAAACCTTGTACAATGCCATGTAGAGGTACCATTATTCCACTTGTCATAAAAATACAATATCCATGTTATAGCAAAGCATTCAAGATTCCAACGATGTAGGAGACTTGGAGTTAATGATAGTCATCGATCTATTGAAGTTGTAGCAAGAGATAATATAGACTCTTAATCAGAGAGCAATGATGAAATGAGAATCTGATGGGAAAAACTTTGAGTGCCAGTAATAGAATTTGAGATATTTGTTGTTAATCGGAGAAGCAGTGATCATAATGGACTATGAGCAGAGGTATTACGATAATGAGGGACTCCAAGAATGATAGTGAGACATCTCAACTCAGCCACATCATCTGTAATTTTAGAGACACGAAAGAAACAAGGATAGTGCCATGTGTCAAGTTCCAATTCAACAAAGTATATGAAGAAGGGATGGAGGAAGTGATGACGTGATATGGTAGTTTGGAAATCAAGGTGACGTCAGAATGCTAACGTGGCAGCTAGATTATCCCAAAGGATGACACATGTTAGATTTTGACTGTGCGAAAAAAAAGTGGGCCCTATTTGGACATGGAGATCGTGATGACATCATGCCAAATATAAGTCTTTGATATGGGTAGGGAGAATATCTTCATCATTCATCGGAGAGGCTCTGGTTAGAGTAGATTGTGTTACCTGCATCGGAGGTACTTCGACTAAGGAGCTCCAAGGAGGAATCTAGAACATAGGTCGACATGAAAGAAAGATGCAATATTAGTTGTATATCATTGTGGGTCCCACTTGACCTTCTCACAAAAAGATAGAGATATGTGAGATAATAAGAATTTGTTTCAGATCTCCTATAAGAAATTCATGGCTTACACCTTTAATTGCAGTGCAATTTTGGATTCATCCTCTTTGATTTGGGATGCCTCATCAATAACTAGAAAGTTAAATGATGCTACTGGGTTCATACACCTATTCCCAAAATATGGTACAGTTGCAATACCACATAAGCATGTGATAAGCCTAATATAAAGGGATTATTTACACACAACCCTAGTCAATCGAGCCACTGCATTGCTTCTCCATCATCAATCTGTGATGGGGAAGTATTTCCTTATCCCACATGAACTGGAAAGGTTCAATTGAATGGGTTTATAAGAAAAATGGAACCTTATGTCTCTTTTGTGTGAAAAGGTGTTAAGAACCAAATATCAATATAGAATAGAAAAACCTCAGAAAAGGTACTCAACATCTTGAAAAAGAGATAATTCCAGATAATCAGCATCTTCGAGGGGGAAACCTCCTTTTACCCCACTTAAATGTTCAAGTACAAGACTATTCAAAATGAAAATGTCTCATTGGTATATATAGGAGACTAGGAGGTATAATTACAACTAATGGCCTAAAGCCGACATAAATAAAATAACATTACTAATATAATATGGCCCAACTAAGGGGTAATGAGCCAATATTAGGGCTTAACATGCCCCTCCCCTTGAGACAAGTGTTGTCTG
>SNQJ01S0067489.1:18989-39595 GCA_010110895.2 Picea sitchensis | reverse complement strand
TAGGTGCAGATGTCTGGGATGTGGTAGATATTGGTTATGTAAAGCCAGTTGTACTAGCTAATAAGGATGACAAGCTAGAATTTAGCTTCAACGTTAAGGCTATGAATTCTATCTTGAGTGGGTTTGCAGAACTAGAATTCATAAAAGTTATGCACCTAGGAACTGCCAAAGAAATGTGGGACAAAATCATTAGCAGTTATGAAGGTAATGAGAAGGTAAAGGACGCCAAGCTTCAAACCTGTAAAGTACAGTTTGAACAACTAAAGATGAAAGAAGATGAAACTGTTGGAAAATACTTTCTGAGAGTTGAAGAATTGGTAAATGCAATGAAAGCACTTGGTGAAAAAATCGAGGAACCTTCTTTAGTTCAGAAAAATTTGAGATCTCTACCAGATAGGTTCAACCCGAAGGTCTCTGCTATAGAAGAACTTAATGATCTAAAAAACTTTGAGTTTGATCAACTTCTAGGAACATTGATTGCATATGAAATGAGAATAGTTAAAGATAAACCCACCTCCAGAGAAGCATCATTTAAGGTGAACAAGATTGGGGATTCTGAGGCTGATGAAAGTGAAGAAACATTTGTGAAGAGACTGAAGAAGGGATCAGGCAAATACAAAGGTAAACTGCCTTTCAAATGTTTCAACTGTGGTAAGATAGGTCATTTTACGAATAAATGTCCTCACAAAAGAGAGGATCAGACATGTGATGATGAGGAGAAGCACAAACACATACATTTCTTTAAAGAGAATAATTTTAAGAAGAAAAGTCTTTGTGTAAACAATGATGATGATCCTTCAGATGATGAAGACAATGACTCCTCTATTGAAGATAAACTAAATGACTTCATACTTATGGACAACGAGGATTATGATAATAAAAGAATAGGAAGTGAAGCTAATGAAGAAGAAGTTGTGGTTGATATGNATCTTCAATAGAGGAGTCATTGAAGATAAACTAAATGATTTTATGCTTATGGCTATGGGAGATCTTGATGATGAATACACAGGAGGTGAAATGGATAATGAAGATGTTGTGGTGGATATGGAAGGTGAATTAATTAGTTCTTTGGAAGAAATTGACAGACTCAGAATTAAGAACAGAAAGAAGAAACAATTGTTGATATAGTTCGAGAAAGACAATAAACAGCCTGATGAAGACTTTGCCCTACTAAAATTGGAATTAGAAGAGGCAAAGAAAATCAAAGACATTCTGAAACAATAGTTATCAGAAAAGAAGGCAAGATGTGAAGATCTGGAAAAAGAAGTAGTGAAAACCAGGAAAGAGTTGGAGAAGTTTAAAGTTTTGTATCATCAGAATCTATTAAGCATCAAAGAATCAAAAGGATTAACCTCCATTCTAAATCAGCAAAGAAACCCAAAGTTGAAAGATGGATTGGGGTATGAGGAAGGATCAAGTAGTGATCATCCAAGTAATACAGAACCTATCAAGTTTGTGAAATCCTCAAACATTGACAAAAGTGACTTTACAGAAACAAAGAAAGAAAATCAGCCACCAAGAAGGAATGAAAGAAAAAGTACCAGAACTGAATCTGTAGATTAGAGAGATTATCGGCATGAAAAAAATCGACCTCCTCAAAGAAGACAAAATTTTTCAAGGTACAAAGGTTTTTTCTATGGTTATTGTTTTTTCTGTTCTAATTTTGGTCACAAAGCTATAAATTGTTCTTTAATATTTAGATATGAACAATCAATATATTCAACGAATAACCATCTTCCACAACAAAGATCGAGACAACCAAGAAACAAACAACCTCAGACTATAAATCATGCGATGGCTGGGAAAAGGACGCAAGTTAAACATAACAATAGTTATGAGAATAACAATCGCTACGATCTTCTATTTAGTGAACCAAAATGTTACATCTGTCATAACTATGGACATAAAGAAGCAGATTGTCGCTTAAGGAATTACAAGACAGATTTGATCCCCACTGCTGAAAATGTCAATCTTTGGAAGAAGAAAGCAAATGACAAGTGTGGGCTAGTGTTATCAGCCCAAAGACAAAAGAATCCCTGGTATATTGACAGTGGATGTTCCAAACATAGGACTGGAGACAAAAGTAAGTTTCTAACTCTAAGTGAAATCAAATCAGGGAATGTAACGTTTGGAAATGATGCACCATGAAAAATAAAAGGTAAAGGAATGGTAAGTTTGAGTAATGGCAAAGGGAAAGCTCAAGATGTGTTGTTTGTATAAGGTATGAAACATAATCTTCTTAGTGTCAGTCAAGTCTGTGACTGAGAATGTGAAGTATTTTTTACCTCTAAAGTCTGTAGAATAAAATTTGTGAATTCAGGACAGCTCGTTGCAAAAGGGATAAGAATAGAAAACAATGTCTATGTATTAAAAGAAGAAAAAGAAGAATGCCACTTAAGAAACTATGATGAAAGCTGGTTATGGCATAGGAGACTTGAAAATCTAAACTTTGACCACTTAATCAAGCTCAAAAATATTGAGGCAGTAAAAGATCTTCTGAGAATATCAAAGCCCCAAGATTCTATGTGTAAACCCTGAAAAGTAGGAAAGCTAACCAGAACACAGTTTAAGTCCAAGAGCTCTACTTTAACAGAGAAACCACTCCAACTAGTTCATATGGATTTATGTGTACCATCAATATAGGAAGGCACATGGAAAGAAAACTACTTCATGTTGATTATTGATGATTACTCCATAATTACTTGGGTTTCCTTTCTCAAGGAAAAAGATGAAGCATTTGAGAAGTTTAAAAAATTTAACCCTTTAACTGAGAATCAAACAGGCAAGAGGTTAAAGGTAGTAAGATTAGACAGAGGAGGAGAATTTATGTCAAGTGATTTCAAGGAATTCTGTGATAAGAATGGGATCAAGAGAGAATACACAATCCTAAGAACTCCACAACAAAATGGAGTAGTTGAGAGGCAAAACAGAACAGTGCAACAAATGGCAGGGTCAATGATGAATGAGAAGAACATTTTTCAAACCTACTGGGTAGAAGCAATACACACAACATTCCATGTTCTTAACAAATCCCACCTCATACCACAAAGTGACAAGACACCTTATGAACTGTGGTATGGGAGACCTGCTTCAATCAAACACTTCAAAGTCTTTGGGAGTAAATGTTACATAAAGAATAATGATGAGAACCTTGGAAATATGATGACAAGGCCGATGAAGGTATCTTCTTAGGGTATGCTATAATAAGAGGATGCATAAAATGCTTGACTGTATTGACATAAAATTTGATGAAGGAATCCTAGCAAGAAAGGTGTACAATAATGAGTCTTCAATAGAGGACACAACTAAAGATGAAGATGAACAAGTCCAAGAATCATAAAATGAAGACTCTGAATCAGATGAAGACACAGATACTCAGACAGATTCAAATTAGAAGACAACTTCAAATTCCTCCTCCAGAATCACTCAAAAGAATCATCCTGCAAGTCAGATAATTGGTGAAAAAGACAAAGGTGTACAAACCAGGAGAAAGATAATCAAAAACACCGAGCAATCACATATAGCTTTCATATCCATGCTGGAACCCAAGAATTTTAATGAATCTAACAAATATGACCATTGGGTTAAAGCAATGAATGATGAACTTGATCATATTGAGAAACACAATACGTGGGAGATGGTTCATATACCTAAAGGTAAAAATATCATTGGTTCCAAATGGATCTTTAAGAATAAGTTGAATGAGTAGGGACAAGTTGTCAGGAACAAAGAAAGATTGGTCTGTAAAGGCTATGCTCAAATAGAAGGACTAGATTTTGATGAAACATTTGCGCCCGTAGCAAGATTAGAAGCTATCAGAATATTTCTTGCTTATGCTTGTCATAAAAGGTTTAAAGTCTATCAAATGGATGTCAAGTCATCTTTTCTAAATGGAGATTTAAATGAATAAGTCTATATGGAACAACCAGAAGGTTTCGAACTGTCTAATAACCCTGACTTAGTATGCAAGATGAAGAAATCTTTATATGGGTTAAAATAAGCTCCTCATGAGTGGTATCATAGACTGGATACGTATCTCAAAGACAAAGGGTTCAAGAGAGGTACAGTTGACAACAATCTATATATCAAAACAAAGGATAATGATTTGGTCATCATGTTGGTCTATGTAGATGAAATCATCTTCGAATGTAATAAGGATTCATTGGTACAATGGTTTGCTTCTGCCATGGAGTCTAAGTTTGAAATGTCTATGATAGGTGAATTTCCATTTTTTCTTGGTCTGCAAATTACTCAGAGGTTTGAAGGGATGTTCATTTCTCAAGAAAAATATCTAAGAGAAATGTTGAAAAGGTTTCAAATGGAAGATTCTAAACCTGTGGGCACACCTATGGTTACTGGATGCAAATTAAGCAAGGATGATGACTCACCTGATGTTGATCAAAGTTCATATAGGTCAATGATAGGCGGCCTATTGTACATCACAACATCTCACCCATACATAATGCATGGTGTTGGAATGGTAGGAAGATATCAGTCTGCACCTAAACAGAGTCATTTGCTAGTTGTCAAAAGAATATTCATATATTTGAAAGAAACAATGAACTATGGCCTATGATATCCTAAGAATTAGAATTTTCAATTATCAGTCTACTCAGATGCTGATTGGGCTAACTACATGAATGAAAGGAAAAGCACGAGTGGAGGTGCATTCTTCTTAGGAGATTCTGTAGTAGCATGGTTGAGTAAAAAGAAAGGTTCCATTTCTTTATCAACTACAGAGGCACAGTACATTTCCGCTGCTACCTGTTGCACTCAGGTATTATGGATGATTCAGACACTTGCAGACTTCGAGGTAAAATACGCTGCACTGATCCCAATTCATTTTGATAACACTAGTTCCATCAGTGTGTCCAAGACTCATGTATTCCACTCCAAGACCAAGCATATTCCCATAAAATACCATTTTCTAAGAGAGCATGTCACCAATCTGATTGTTTAGGTCCATTACATTCCAACCACAGAACAAATTGCAGACATCTTTACTAAACCCCTAGCCAAGACACCATTTGAATGTCTTCGACATAAGCTTGGTGTCATCCCGTCTCACACCTAAGAGAGTCCATCCTGTTAGGGGGAGCTTGTAATGATTGAATATTTGATAACTCTGAAAAATACTGCAATAGCTCAGGGGTTGCATGTTTTCTTTGACATTGATGTCAAAGGGGGATAAAAGAACAGGTATGGGTTCCTTTGTTGCCATCAATGCCAAAGGGGGATATTGTTGGCATGTTTTATAGGCAGCGTATGCTTTTCATTGATGGAAAGTACATCAGCAATGATGGCTTGAGTACAAGTATAATGTGTCAGGAGGGCACCAAAATAATTTTGGGAAGACGCAACAGACAAAGCTCGTGAAGACCCGAAGAGATAGTGTAGAGGTGCATGCAAAGTGCAGTGTTTGTGTGTTTTTCATTGATGGAAAAGATCATGACCAGCAGCACAACGATGATTGCATGGAAAGATCAGAAGCTAAATTCCATTTCGGGTATCAGAAACAAAGACCACATCGACCGTAGTTTCGGATACTGGGAGTTGGAGGAGTCAAGAGTTGAGACTCTTCATAATAGGAGTCCTGAAGTGCCGAAATGAAAAATGTTGAAATCCCGAAATAGGCACATCGATCGGAGTTTCAAATACCAGGAGTTGGAGGAGTCAAGAGTCGAGACTCTTCATCACATGAGTCTCGAAGTGCCGAAATGTGAAACGCTGAAAATCTTGAAATAGGCACATCAACCGGAGTTTCAGATACCGAGAGTTGGAGGAGTCAAGAGTCGAGACTCTTCATCACAGGAGTCCCGAAGTGCTGAAATGTGAAATGTCGAAAATCCTGAAACAGGAAGACCATCCGGAGTTTCGGATATCGGGAGTCGGAGGATTCAAGAGTCGAGACTCTTCATCACAGGAGTCTCGAAGTGTCGAAATACGAAATTGCGAAAGTGTTATATGTATAAGTGCTTGGTCACCACCAATGATCACATCGTCGAAGAGCTGTAGAGAAGAGCTCCAAGAGACAAGTTCCATTTCGGAGGTTGGGACATGGAGAGTCGAGAGGACTCATCACAGAATCCCTGAAACGTGAAATGCGAAATTCGTGTTCAGAATTGGCCCCTGGTCATAACCTATGGTCACATTGACGAAGGCTCAAGGGAGGAGGTAGCATGAAGCTAATCTCCATTTCGGAGATTGCGACTTAGAGAGACAAGATGCCTCACCACAGGAATGCCGAAATGTCGAAATGTCGAATTGCGAAATGGAGAAATAAATGCGAGACCCATCATTTATGATCCAGCGGTGCAGGTTATTCAGGAATATGATCGAAGGGATACTGTTTATCTTCATATTTAATCGATCAGTGGAGATTCAGTTGCTGATGTTGTTTTTGGAGGTTCACAGTGTAGCTGCTAGAAACGACTAATTGTTTCTTCCAGAGGACTCGAAGAGACTTGAGGGTGATCGCCAGAGAAGCTGAAGAGTCTCAAGGAATCTGCCAGTGGAATGAAGACTATTCATAGAGGTGATTGACAGATGGAAGAGCGTTGAAGCCTATAACTGCAATAGAGAGGATGAGCTCGATTGTGATAGAGAAGACAAAGATTCTCGACTTCTAGAGAGGCTAAGGCATCTCATCATAACACCCAGTGATGATGAACGCATGGGCATAACCGCCAAAAAAGCTAAGGAATTTCCATGATGATGAGGCAGAGGAATCGACACGAATAGAAGATGCAAAACAAAGAGAGAGTGTTGATTCTTGAGTGAGTGAAGTGGCAGTGAACAACCCGATGAACAGAAGAGTGGCACGTTGAAGAGCATGCAAAGGCACTGTGCATGGAAGACGAAGAAGGTGCACAGATAGTATAAATACGTAGAACAGAGAAGAGATGGTAGTTGTTGTTCAGAGGGATTTATGCGTGTAGAAGGAGGCAGAGTGCAACAGTCGAAATGCATAGAAGAGGAATGGTGCATTGAAGGGACATGAAACAGATATCATAAAAGGCAGAAGAAAATAAAGTGTAAGGGGAGTGTGCAGGAAGACACTGATGCAGGTAGAGAAAATCAGTGTAGCAGAACAGTGATAAGACCAGTAAGCCATTGATAAACATTGTATCACTGTGATAAACTTATATATAGAAAAAATTATATTTAAGGGTGGTTGGGAGGTTCTAGGGAGGATTGTTGTCCTCAAAGGTTCAAGTGGGTGCTTGAACATAGGGAGTTGTAGCTTCCATCTAGTTGCAGCCATAAAAACTAGGGTGGCAGGGTGGTGCAAGGGAGAACATTGGTTCTTTGATATACAGGTCGGTGCCTGTGTAACTGAAAGTTGGTGCTTCCATCCAGTTGGTGCTGGAACACTTAGGGAGGTGGTGCTTCCTTCTAGTGGGTGCTAGAGAAACCAACGAGTTGGTGCTTCTTTCTAGTGGGTGCTAGAGAATCAAGAGAGTTGGTTCTCTCAGCGAGTAGCATCTTGCAAAATAGAGGTTGTAGCCTCATTATGAGTTGGTGCTCATAAGTATGATAATGTACAGAATGTAAATATTACTTATCATATAAAGAAGAAGAGTTTTTTACCCTTTATGGGTTTCCTCAGGAAATGTTTGTCTCTGTATATTTCATATGTGTGAATGATGTTGAATGTTCTATTGCTTACTTCCTTGCATTATTGTGATTGACATTAAGTGTTCTTCAAAGAGTTTAAAATAAGTATAATTGTTTAAGAACGATAACAACTGATTCACCCCCCCCTCTCAATTGTCCAACAATGACATCTCACGAGATAGGGGAAACTATGAACAGAGGAGCAGAGGCTTCATTTTGGTCCATAGAAACACTGATAACACGCAGGGTATAACTCTCATGGTTTCCTCAATCAACCCGAAGAATGTTGAGATAAAGCAAAGCCAAGAAATAGAAATCAACCTTAAGAAATCCCCTTGCTATAATAGCCATCATAACCCACTACGCAAACATCAATAGCATGAATGAACCCATACCCAGGTGAAACCATACGCAGTGACACAAGGTTGTTCAAACCCAACAACCCCATAATCAACAAAACAACTAGGTATGGTGACAAGAAAAGTGTGGAGACAACCAACCAATCTGGACCGAAATAAACCCTTCAACCCAAACCAATAAATATGACAGAGAGCCTTCATGGCTTCTAGCATTCAGAATGATAAATGAAACTATGACTTCAACCATCATTGTAATGAAAACCACATAAACCATCCATTCTAGAGAAATATCACAAGTTCACAAAGTTGTTAGTCTTAAGAAAAGAAATGACCCATACATCCGAGCCAATATCTATTTCATAACCAGAGCGGGTTCATGGATGGAGAAAAGACATACCTGTAACCAAGAAAACCTTAAAAATGCGAGCTTGGTCAAACGGTTCTTCCTCTGCTTGAAAATCAGAGCTTAACCACAAAAAAACATAATTGAAAAATAACCAAACTAGGGTGACAACCAGTGGAAGGAGTATGGAGTGACATGCAGTAAATGCATGTCGCCTCCATACTCCACTCATTCAATTCCTTAGTACACATCAGCCAACCCTCAATTAATCCATTTAATTAATCTATGCATCGAACTTAACATCTATCAATTATCAAATGTGCCACCCCATATCACATTTAATCATTGCCAACTATACCATATGCATATCAAACATGTTTCAATATAACTCAATAATTTGCATAGCCACTAACCATGTTAGCTAGGACTAACAACAATCTTTTAATTTCAATGCATGTATTGTAGCATAGTAGCATAGATTAATTTCTTCTTTAGATTTTTTTTCATATTTCTTTTACTCCTTTCCATTACTAACATATGTTTTGTGCATGTGTAATATGTAATAGATCATGGCACAATTCACATAGAAATAATAGTTCTCATAAGCTCTTTGTGACATGGAATTGAGAATTTAGAGTAATAAATCCCACTCATAGCATGAATTATCCATCACCCATTTGATGTGAATAGAACCAACCTTTGAACATCAATCATGCTCAAACTTGTAAGCAGTGTGGAATAACGAGATAACATCAAATAAGAACCAAATCTCATCCTCTAATCTACAAGGGGGTCCCACCTACTAGTATTATATATATTGTTAGCTTATAATAATAGGCTTTAGCAATACTTTGCAGGCAAAATCTTTGTTGTGATTTTTATCGTCAACAAACTAGCGAATCCACAGGTAAATTTGTTTTCAACAGATTTAGAACTTGGAACTCATGGTTTCTCAGACCAAGAATAGCAGTTCAAGAAGATATAATCAGAAAGATTATGCCACAGGGGGAAGTGAGCGAATTTAATGGAAAAATGACCATGAATTGGGGAATAATTCATGAAAAATGATCGTATGAGGGAGTTTATCACTGTGTGCATAATCGTTCAACTAGAATCTACTCTTTACTATAGGGAGAAAAATTATGCACTTGCTCTTTGAAATTTTCAAATGGATGAAGAAATGGAAAGCAGAAGCAGGAGATAACCAATTTCTTTAAAAGACAACAGCGAAGGTAGATAGCAAGTTCAAGTGCTTTCAGGGGGACATCGTAATAGTTGTGTAAACTTGATTTCTATTAAATAACAATATCTTGCAGGAGTGTAACTGTGGAAGAACTAATCCAACATCTCATTCTTTGACCAGAATTAACTAAAAGATGAAAAGAAATAAAAATCATGATAGAATTAAGATTACAAAATTTTAAACAACAGAGATAAAATGATAGAAATGTAAAATAAAAAGGAAATTTCTAAAAACCAAAAGCCGAAATCAAACTATTGTAAGAAGAAAATAAAATACCGAAAAATTGAGAGCAGGGCTAGACTACTAGTATACAGAATATCCAAACAACGTTAGAACTTTTCAAGTTGGGTCCACGTAATGTTTCAAGTGAGAACCGTTAGTGTTGTAGGAAAACAATTAATCCTGTAAATCCTTTAGAATGTAAGAGTTAGTATCCAAGGCGAAATAAATTTTGAAAGGACCCAAAAATAACACTTGGAACTATGAGGTAATTATCATCCCTTTAACGAATACAATTAGATCATCAAGATAGATATGGATACAGGTCAATTCATCAAGAGTTGTTTGTATAGGTATTTTAAAAACGGTACTTGCATCAGGTAAGCTAGAAATCATTTGTTTATAAGTCATAGTACCCCAATTAGTGATAAGAGTGGTTTTGTGAGCATCTTCCCTTTTTCCCTTGATTTGATTGTAACCAAAAAAACGGTCAAGTAAGGGCCTCGTCTGTGACCTTACAACCTACGGCAGAATCATTTCCATGTTAGGGGGAGGGAAGGGATTTTTCATAATAGCCTGATTGAATTTGTGAAAATTCATGCAAGTTCTAATGTGATCAGTGGCCTTTGGAACAAGTACCAATTTGAAACCCATTCAAGGTACCTTACCGGAAAAATGATCCCATCCTTCAAGAAATTTTTTAACTCCCTTCAAATAGTTTCTTTAAATGCAGAGTTAATAGGTATTTGTTTTTTCCTAACTGGTTCCATGCCTTCCTTCATGGGGATATCATGTTTTATAAGACCAGGATCAATACCACGAAGATCCTCATAAGACCAAGAAAAAACATCATGAAATCCACCAAGTAGCTTGGCAAACTTCATTTCTTCTTCATCAGAACATAGGGCACCTATTTTAACATTCTTTGGAGACTCGAGTGCCCCAAGGTTCAAGGAGATGTTTTCACCCTCCTTCCTTCTTGACTCCTCTTCTTTCTGTTTCTCTTTATTTCCTACATCATTCAATGAAAACGAACTCTCTAGAGGAGTCAGGACCTTAGGAATCTTGTTATATTCTATGGATATAATTCCATTAGGATTAATAGGTTCATTTTGAATTGAAGTACAAATGCTCTCATTGTTGGGGAAGACTTGCCAAGATTCTATATTGTCGGGGATATGTGGACGATCTAGAGATTTAAAGGTACAATTAGGTTTGTGTGGAAGAATTTGTCGACTAGGAGAGGTTGCAAAATCAGCTAACCGATCATCCATTGAGTTTAACTCCCTTTTGACATGAGTGATGTTGAAAAATAAAAGGTTCGAGATAAGTTCCCAAACAATTTGGGCATATTGTTTCATCAACTTGTTTCTAGGGGAGTAAATATTACGTACAAGGTTCACAACAAGCTTTGAATCCCCAAAAACTGCAAGGTGACCACAACCAAGATTATAAGCGTTTTCAATGTCTAATAATAAAGATTTGAATTCAGTGACATTGTTTGTGCAAGCGAAATCCAACCTATAAGAAACATTATGGATTTTTCCTATAGGAGAAATCAAGATAATTCCATCTGTGTTACCTTCATTGGAGCATGAACCATCAAAGTGCATGTGCCACATACCATCATCTAAATCAATTTGTTCCAAGGGAATGGTATCCTCCTCGGCAAAGATGGAGTACACTTATAGGTCCTCTTTGATATAGTTTACATTAGGTTGTGGGACACTCTCTATGTAAGGTGAAATCCTTCCCTCTCTAAGGACTATAATGTTTTTACCATTCCGAGGAACTGATAAATGTGTTACGTTGAGTGAAAGGTATCCACCTGTTAAATATTGCCAATCTCTTCACAAGATGATTGAGTAATTGCTTATTGGCATATCAATTACCTGAATGCTAAGGGTTGTCCTTATTTCACGGTGTGTGCACAAAACTAAGATCACATATTTAATCTCACCTATGGTCATTTGTTGTAGACTATTATAGGAGAGAATGCTTCTCACATTTTCATTTGTACAAGACAAGCCTAGCTCTTCCATAATAATCTTTGAAATCAAACTTGGGCCCGAACAACCATCAATGAGGAAAAAATGGGAAATCTTATCCATAATCTTTACAAAAACATAAAAAGGGGGATTTTTTACAGGATATATAAAGTTATGTACACCTACTTTACTTATAGACAAATCCTCTTTGTTTACCTCTTCATAGAGGTTGTCTACAATGGAAGATTTTCCTTCCATGAATTGTTTCAGATGCCTTTGTTGTTCAGGGACGACAACCATGTCCAGAAGGGTTGCATCTGCTTTGATGTTGGCCAACTGATTTAGGATATTGTATTTGTAAGAGTGGAGAGGGGAAGTAATTCCTTGACTCTCAGGAACCTTAGGAACCTGAACAATAGTAGTGGGTGAGGATGAGATCAGGCTAGTAGAATTGCGGGGAGGGTCAAATTTTCCTTTGGGGGCATAAGATTTGTTCCTAGTATTGATGATCATGACATCTTTTGGCTCTGCAAAATCTAGGACAATGATGGTAGTTTCTGTTTTTTTACCAAAGATCTTATCTCTGGCACTCTTCCTTACCTCACATGTGGCTTCCTCGTGGTGTTCCTCGCAAAAGTTACACCAACTTCAAGGCAAGATAGCTTTAGGCTAAGAATTATTTTCAATTGGGTTTCTAAAGGGAGGTGTAGAAGAGGATGAAGCTTCATGGGTGAGAGGGGATATAGTCCCCCTTCGCTCATACGCTATCATATGATTGTTCATATCTTGTACTAGTTGTAAAAGGGAGGGCATGCCTGTCTGTTTAACCGATTCTCCCTGAGGAATACCTATTCCTTCAAGTTGTTCTTCATACTCTAAACAAGTATGCAAAGTGGAACTGAGATTATCAATGGCCTTTTCCTCAAGCCTATAATGGTAGGGGGACGGTAATGCATTGTAGTAATTCATGAAAGCGGCTTGGTTCTAAGGTTGAATGAGTTTAGGGATTTGATTGTATAACTTAGTAAAATGAAAGTTGAAGGAATTGATGGTCTCACCATCCTTATAGGCGATGTTATTGTATTCATGTAACTTCTCAGCTGGGATTTTAGATTTCCCATAGGTGGACCTGAACCAATATATTAACTCATCCCATGTAGACAGAATATTAGGAGGAAGGTCAAAGAAATCGGTTGCGGCCTTTCCTTCCAAGGAATTGATGAATAAGCGCATGCAAGTATCGTTGTCATTGGCCACTATGTTGTGACAAGCATTAGAAAATGCCACTAAGTGTTCATTTGTAGTGACAGTGTTATTTCCCAAAAACCTAGGGAGATTCTCCTTGAATTTAGGAAGTGGACGAGTAGCAGGTGTTAGGTTAAGAGGAGAGGACACATGCCATGGTGTGGTTGTGACGTCTTCTTCAAACTGAAAAAGACCATACCTTTTAATGACTTTGGTGGGATTTGTGGTAGACTAGACAAGGATATGGTGGCTATATAAGCTACCAATCATTGATGAAGATGAATAATGAGAAGAGGAAGAACTTCTAGTGCCACCAAAGCCACCACTAGATGCCATCTTGTGGATGATAGGTGAGGGAAAGAAAGATGAACTGGATGAATCAGACAAAGTTCTCCTTAGAGAACTTTGTTGGGTTGATAACACAACGTTCCTTCTTCCTATTTCAGCAATAGGATTAATTTCGGGTGATAAGCATCTTCTTCTTATAGAAACACGAAAGTCTAAGGCATGAAAGTAAGGCCAAAACTGAAGGAACAAGAAGGTTACTGTTGATTTCTAGGTTGTCTATGTCTATCTTCCCGACGTTCCTGGGCACTAATATCTTGTTCAATGGCTGCCCATGAATGATTAAGCTCAACATGGGTATTGGGAGTGTCTAAAATGGTGTTAAACAGATTCAAAGTAATGTTGGTCTGATCTTGAAGACCGAGCTCAATATTAGGTTGCCTTGCAACATGCACAGTCATTAAGAAATCAAACAGTCAAAGAATTAATATCAGAAAAATAGATGTATTCGACGTTAATCAAGCATAAAATTAACCAGAGAGATATTGAATATCTCCCCAGTATGGTCGCCAAATAAATGTTGAGGAAAATATACGAGATGATCTTACTCAAGCATTTTCAGATTCTTCTTGGCTAAAGCAAAATAGATTGGAATATCACCCTATGTTTATAGCCATCAAAATTAATATCCTAACTCACAAGTATTTATTACAAGTGCTTAGGCTAGTCTTTTTAAAAATAAAAGCTTGCTGGAAAATTCATTATTTATATGATATTTTGAATATAACAATGGTTGAAATAAATGTAAAGATAGAAGTAAATACACCAAGTCGATAACCAAGATAGGTGAGACATAAAGAAATCCTTTATTTCATTCCAATTCATCAAAGATTCATCCTTTTTACAAAATTTCGTGAAGAATTTTTGGACCAAAGTCAAACTTAGATGTCCCCGATGAAACATACAAAAGGATGACGTCCAAAAATATCTCTTTATCATCACTCTTGAGAGCCTCGTAACTCACTTTTAAAGTGTCCATGATATTGTTTAGCAGTCTTCTCCAGATATTTTCCAACTGCCACTGCCAATAATATTCCTCTCGCTTGCCAAGAAACTATCTGCCCAATACTTTTAAGGATAAAGGAAACCCACCACAAAATTTTAAAACCTCCTCAACCAAATATTTGAATCCTTTGTATGGTTTGGATTGATTGAACGCATGCCAACAAAAAATCTCCTAGGCATGTTCTCTTTGGAATGGCTTTACATGATACACTATTTTTTTTGCAGAAGAGCATATTAGAAAATCTTGATCACGAGACGTGATCAAAATCAAACTACACGATCAGACAACATCGGTCACGAGTAGAATATTTATTTGCTCGATATGATCGGCATCATCCAAAACAATCAGAACCTGAAACCCTCGTAGACGATCGTGAAAATTACCCTTTCCTTGTCTGGTATCCTCAATATAAAAATCACAACCCAACAGATCCCGAAGGATCTTCCGCCGTAAAGATGGTAAATCCTTTTTTTTGATCTCAGACAGAAAATAAGACCTATGAAAATATGACTATTTCAAGTTGTAGAGATATGTAGCGAGATTTCACTTTCCTAGTCCAGTCATTCCTGCAATCCCCACAACCGTTGTACCAACATTTAACTCGTTTTGTTTCTTAATTTCATTATTTATTTCCTCCACCTCTTGATCAAGTCCAATTGGGTATTTTTCCACCTCGAATGGTTCTAATTCTACTTATTTTAGTACAACTTTCACAATCCTCTCCAAAACCTCTCCAAAGTCACTGCAAAAAAAACAAACAGATGCATGCAATCGCGAGAGTTAGAATTATGAAAAGTTAGAATTGACTGAGACAAATCAAAGATTTAATAAAGAATGTATTCACCTTTCATTTGTTTTGAATGGTATGCTAGAAATATCTGAGGCTTTGTAGAGGGATTTCTTCCATTTCTCGATGTCTTCCATGGTGACTCTGCATTTGTATTGATGTTGTTTGAAATCATATGTATAATGTCTTCTCTCAATATAACGAAGTTCATTAGGTTCAACGTCACAAAACACGGGAATGATCATCTTGTTGCGCTTGTTGAAAATCCAACACAGCTCATCCAAACACCAACATGATTTATCATAACGCTCACTGAAAATGGAAATATGAACTGACGCACTCTCAATGGATCTAAGGATTGCTAGGGAGAGCGCATCTCCAGTGTGGAGTTCCTTTCGGTCGAGAAATATGCGCAACCCATGAAAAGTTGTGAGGTGATGGTAGATGAGACTGGCAAGAGTCTTCTTGACATCGGGACCCATGTGGTTTATAAAAACGTGGTATGTTGATGACACTGGCTCTATCGTAGCCGGTTCCATAGCTACTACATACAAATGGGAAGGGATAGGATCAGATATGATCCTATCCCTCAGTTAATTTTCAGTATTTAAATTGATATGTAATGGTCGAAGGCCTAGAGTGTGTAATTGTTGTTGATGCTAGAATGCACTTAGATAAAATGTCAGTTGCATATTATGTTATGATTGGTTATGGGATCATAACCAAGTTAATTCAAGAGACATACTCCTTATATAACAATGAATACCCATAGAGCTAGTCATGTGTGAGACCATAATATGGTTGGATATGGAAGGGCTATAACGCTATGTGAGTGCTCGATGGTATCTACTATATATGTGATGTTTGGATTGCAACCTCTTTGCCAACACTGAAGATCACTTAAGGATTATATTCTTGGTGTTGTGTTTGGGTGGAAAAGGAAGGTAACCAAATAGCTAGGCAAGCAGTAGGAAGTGTGTGGATGATGTATTCCAACTCATCATGGTGGAATACATGACATAGTTATGTGGTATTATGTAGTCCATGCATGGATGCATTGTGTATATGTGACCATGAGTATTGGCACATTGATTGTTATCTTATTAACTTTGGCATTATGAAAAGTCTGTGTGACTGATAATACATGTGTATGCAATAATGATTTCATCCCAATTGATAGTTGGATTAATAGAAGTAATTGAATTGTAGTTGTAAACAATTTTGAGAGCACTTTGTGATTTTGTTTTGAATAATTTCCATGAGAATATATGTCTTGTACATGAGATAGTGACAATTTGTTTGGCTAAGGAATGTTGAAATTGCAGGAGAAAAGGGGTCTGGGATATAGCAGTGTTGTAAGCCCATAAAGAATACCAATGTCTATTGATGCAAGAGTCAAATTGTTATGAGCAGAAGCTCATGTCTAGAAGTTTTATTTTTCCCATATAAAACAGTTTTGGGAATTATGATTTGATAATTACTGACGAATTGTTTTGGCCGAATGTAAATTGAAGAAATTGCAGGTAGAATGGTCTTGGATATGGTAGGGATGTAAGCCCATAAAGAAGACTGATATATACAGCTGCAGAGCCAGCCATTATTAGCAGAAAGATCATACTTGGAAAATTTTATTTTCCAGTATAAAACAAATTTGACATTTATGTTTGAAATGGTTATAATGATATCTCATGATGACTGTATGTGTATAATACAAATGAGATGTTGGATATGCAAGATGGAAAGAATGGAAGAGGCTACTGTTGTGACATGAGAACCCTATGTCCCTTGAAAACTTCTTGTGCAAGAGAACCTTGGTCAGGGAAGATGGATCACCTGAGGGACTGCATAGCAGAAAAGGGGATGCCTGAGCCTGGGCCCAGAAAATGAGTGACCACAAGGAAGAGGAGACTTTGATAGCTCTTTATTGGGATCATGCACACAATGGGTACATCAATTAAAATAGTGAGCCAAGTTAACGAGACAACCATATGGATGCATATACATGAACCACAAAGATAAGTATTGTATTGGATTATGAAAAATTTACTCTTACAATATGAGAAAGACTGAGAATTTTATGCACAAATTTTGAACTGACATGCTCACTAATTTGAAATATTGTAGGAAAACGATGAATGTTGAAGATATAGAAAAGTAGTAGAATATGAGAGAAAAGAAGGTGATGTTGGAGAAACTAAATGACAAAGACATGGAAGGATGAAATTCCAATGGACTTTCTACAACTAGAGTTATGGAACCCCCAACTCTGAAACTTCATGGCTGAGTGCACTGAAGCTGGGGAGAAGTGGAATAGCTTGAGGGACTCCATGGCAGAGAAAGGGGTTCATTTCTTTGGGTTGTGCAGGGATGAGAGAGAAGGAGAGCTTGTTGGTTGGAACTACTACCAGAAATATAAATTTTGAAGATCATCATATATGTTTTGGGTTGGAATCCCTATGCATACATGTTTTAGGCCAGAGTGCCTATGTATATAAGATTGGGCTGAATTGTCGGTGTAAATTAAGGCTAGAGGGCCTGGAATTGTAATGTTAATAGCATTGGAATTGTGTTGTGCACTGAAGATAGTGACAAAATAAGGGGAGGGGGATGTAACATCCTGGTTATAACCCTTATAAACTATAATGTATTATGTAAATATGACTTAGGCTGGTGATCTGGTAAAGTTGAAAAGGGGCCAGAGTGCCTAGGAAATGTAACACTTCCTATACATTAATAAAACACATCGTTGGATGGAAGACCGACAAGGATAAAAGAGATAGGGGGCTATGATTCCACAAGAGAGGGGGCTTGAGGGGATAAGTCTTGTTATTATTATTTTATTTACCCATAATTGATTTTATGGAGAAGAGGGGGTTACATGATCTTCTTGGGAGGGAGGGCATGTGGCTCTTGTCTTCATGTAATTATTTAAACATCCCTTGGGGGTTGTTTTGGGGTCATTCTTCCCTTGGTTCATCCTCTTCTCATTGGTTCACTTGTTCTTCTTCCTCTTCACTCACCACTGTTAGTTCTTGTTCTCTTGGGATGAGCATGGAAATGAATGGAAGGAAGAGGAGATACATCGTTGAATGGATATAATGGTTTATTGATCATTTCCAGAGGGAATGGATGCCTGTGTGCATGAAATTGATGGAATTTTGGATGGAACTGTTCACAACTGAGACTCCTTGGAATTTCCAGTAGGGATATCTCCTGACCAGTAGCACTAGAGACCTGGAGAGAAACTGAACAGCCTCAGGGATTGCATGGAAGAGAAAGGTGTTCATTTCTTGGGGTTGTGTAGGCTGAGGGGGAAAGAGAGATGGAAATTAGGATTGTTGTGAGGTCAGGAAACCTGAGAGCTACTTAGCCAACTACTATGTATTTAGACTTGGCCTAGGAATTGTCCTTGTGGATTCATAGCCCTGGTTTGGGGGTGACTTGCTGTTGAGAGTAAATGAACATCAGTGTCTATGGTTGGGAGTAACGTCCTTGGTCTGCAGCCAGTTGGTGAATGTTTACTTGCAAATATAAGTTCTCTCTGTGTTTTTTGTTTAATGTATTCCACTATGTATTTAATTATCTCTGAGATATGTATTCTAATGTGCCTGTCTGTTGGTTATTTGTTGTGCATGGTCTTGGATTACTAAGAGGGGGCGGTGAATCAGTAATAGATAAATTTAATCCTTTTTAACCATATAATCCAAGTGTTGTATCAATGTATAATTATCATCCAATAACTGCAGGGTAAATAAGCAATGAAAAAATGAACAATCATACACATACAAAGTACACCAGTGTTTTACAAGGAAACCCAAAGTGAGAGAAAACCACATAATTATTTTTCTTATATGTCTTGAAGAATTACATTCATTGGAAGCACCAACTTCCTTTGTTTTCCATCTGCAACTGGAAGGAGGCTCCAACCCCCTAGTTTCTCAGGCTACAACCTGAGGGAATCTCTAACTCCCCAATTCTCTGGCTACAACTAGAAGGAGGCTACAACCCCCTATGTTCTCTGGATACAACCGGAAGGTGGCTACAACCACCTGTCCTTGCCATGTCCAACCACCCTGAAGTAGAAGTAGAATTATGGAACCACTGTCACACTATCACTATGATATATATCACTATAAACCTGTACCAATAAACCTGAACCATGCATTAACCATGCATCAACCTTTATCTCAACCTGTAATCAACCTGTGCCATAAACAAGTGCATCAACCATGCACCAACCTGTACCAAACAACCTGTAATCAACCTGTACCATAAACAAGTTCATCCGACCATGTACCAAATATGTACCAATCATGTGTCAACTACTCATCAACTATGACTCATCAATATGTACCAACACCATCAACTATACACCTCGTGTATGTGCCAACTCATCAACTACTTGTCTCAACCATGTACCCAAATTGTACCTCAACCAAAATCCCTCATCAATTTCATCATACAAATATAATTTGTAACTCTGTAATAGACCTGGTGTATATGATCACATACCTTCAAACCTTCCTTAAATTTAACAATGAGAGACTATCATTTTCATCAAACGTTTCTTTAGTCTCACAAGACTAGTTTTGGATTACTCAACAACCCTAACTTGAAATAATCATAACTTTGTACCTGTAATGAATAAATATCTGAAAATTATACACAATGTTATTCAATATGTTTTATTCAATTATTCTAGGTTTCACTACTTGGAACCTCTCATAAAAGGAGTTATGGCAAAAATGGCACACCTTTCTGAATTCTGGCTTATTCTAGAGAGCGACCTTGTAGAGCGTGCCCCGCATGGAATATTTGTTGAATTGATCTGAAAATATTACACAGAATACTAAATACTATACTATAACCAACACATTTGGTCTTACTGAATTTGAATTTTTTATGAAGAAGTTATGACATTTTTACCCAAAACACTTGTTTTTGACTAGTTTCAGGACTAGCCACAAACCCTATTTTCCACGGAGTGTAACTCCAAAAATACAACGAACCACAAGATGAATTTTTTACCACATATACTTGTATATGTTTCCTCAATGGAATAAATTTTTCACGATCTGAATAATTCTAGAAAAAAAGGTATTGCGAAAATGGTGAGATGACCTGAAAAAAACATACCTTAGAAAGTACCATCAAAAGAATTTAATGGTCCTTGAATTCTGGCCTTATTTTCTTCACCTTCCTCAGAAATTGGGCTTATATATCCTTTGATTACCTCATACACCTATAGTTATTCAATATTCTCAAGTGTATCTTAAATGAGAGAAACTTGCCTCTTGTTTATACTCTCCAAGTAGCTTCCTTAAAAACATCTTCTAGATCACTTTGCCCACTCCCCTTATTTTAGGGTTAACCCACTTCTAATTTCTTCATTAAATTTATTATTGAATTAATTTATTTTGTATTCACTTTGAATTATAGTACACTCATCACTTC
>SNQJ01S0067489.1:0-15051 GCA_010110895.2 Picea sitchensis | reverse complement strand
TGATTCCTTCCTTTGAGTACTTCTGCATAACTCTTTCTATTTTCTTCATTCTTCTTTTCTAGCAACCTAGAGTTATTCTCTTCATTCTATATAACTGATGTGGATGTTTCTGTCTCTTCAACATTCTTGTTGAGCTTGACAATTTTAATTCTCAATGTGACAACTTATTCTTCAAGCTTCTCAACCTCTTCTTCTTTCTTCATTACCTGGGACTTCATGACTTCTTCTGTTCTTTTCGCTTCTTCAAGATGAATTTTTAATGTGATTATTTCTTCTTCAAGTCATTTCTCTTCTTGAACAAACTTTGCCTCAAGCTAGTTTAGATCGTTATTCCTTTCCTTAAGATGATCTGTCAATATCTTCTCTCTCATTTTTGCTTCTTCCTTCTATGCTACTATGTTGGTTTCCAAACACTGATTTTGATATTCAATATTTTCTTTGATCTTTTTGGCTTCTTCTAGCTGATTTATTAAGTTCTTGATGACCTGTTGGGATTCTTCAAAAATGTGAACACTTTCCTTTTGTTTCATCAATTCTTTCTTGAGTGAATTATTTTCTTCTCTTAGTTCATCTAAAGCACTAATCAATTCTTCTTCATAATTGTCTTCCTTTTTAATTATTTTTTCTGTCTCATTTCCTTCATGGCATTCTATTTCTAGATGTCCACATTTTTCACAATTAACACAAAACAACATACCTCTGGTGATTATGTACTCTTCATTTTCTTAATCTTCTTGACATGGTGAACATAATTCTTCTTGATTTGTATCTGCATCTTCTTTGACATTTTTTGAACTTGTGATGGGTGAAGAATATATGTCATGTAACTTATCCCAAAGTTCTTTTGCTGATGAACATTGTCTGTTTGTTGTATTAAAGATTTTAATTACCTGAAAACACTAAATTGTCAAACCAGGGTAAGTGAACTTAGAGATGCTACACTATATGTGCTGGTAAGATTCTAACTCCTACCTAAAAGTTATTCTGAGAAGAAAACATAAACTTACTCTTATAAACTGAATCCTAAAGATTATCTTAAAACTAATCATATCTTGTCTAATTAATCAAATGGAAACATTTCTTAGATAAGCAAAGGTATTTCTATTCCTAATCTAAAGAAATCACCCAAGGCTATCTACCATTATCTTAAACATATAATCATCAAAATATCTATCTGAACCATAAAAGAGAGAACATTTTAATAAACCTTTTAATCTAAGTATCAAGCAGTTATAAATCTAACAAAGGTGAAACTAATAAATGTACTATTTTACCCTACAAGTACTGGAAGATTCCTTTAATTAGACCATAAGCTAGCTATCCTGACAAAACAAAGTAAGTCTAAAATTAAATTATCTTTAAATCATGATCAAACTAGAAACTGGAAAACAGAGCAACTCTAGACTGATCTAGGAGAAATATTAATTAGTACTCGGTTCATTCCTCAAATTCTATAATGGTAAATAACTCATTCCAACATTCAACGATATACAAGATAATATCAAGCTGAGAACGAACTAAAATGAAAGAATGACAAAGTCATAATTTAGTAGAGTAACTTCAAATGAAAAACTAACTCACATGCAAATTCTAGAACTAAAAATAAACTAACTATATTGTGGAAAAGAGACAGGGAATTTAACCTGTTGGTGGGCCAACCAAGAGGTGAAATCGCCCTAAAACGAAACTAGAGCTACTCAGATTATTCCATGCATAATTATTTCATACCTCATGCTCCATAATTCATAAACAAACTCAAATCATTTAACAAAGAATGATATAACGCATAGCAAATTGTATTATCAAAAATCACATAACATAATATCATAACCAACATTTCTTGAGAGCGATCTCAATTTATATAGATCCTCCCTAAAATAGTCTTGAACATAGGTGCATTAATCTAAGCGAATCTTAGATCTGAAAATGGATCAAAGTTAGTTCAAACTAATTTCACAGCTTCATGGCACGCAATGTCAAGAAGAGTGGATCATAAAGCATCATAATAAAACAGTTCTACAATTTCACTCTGAGTCATCACATTGAGTTATGACTCAATCAGTCATATGAATCAGACTGTCAATCCAATCTGTCAATGTCATGCAAGGCTTTGACATCTCCACTAAGTGCGAGCAGGTACCTGGTACTGATAAGTCTGTTTCAAGGGAACACGTACCTAACTCATGTCACGTTAGTATCAATATTAGTTTAAAATATCAAAATACATTAAAAATAAATTGAATCATAGGAATACCTTGAATAGCTCCATTTAAGGTAAAAGGATGTCAAATGTGTCATGGTAAGGCCAGAAGGAAAATATACTAGATATGAAAATGGGGGTATATCTGACATGATGTAGGCAAAAATATAGTCAAAATTGGAGACTAACATTCCCCCAAGATGAAGTCTTTGTCTATCCTCCGGCAACAAAAAAACTAAGATTCATCAGAGTGTTGCAGCAACTGCAACCAACATTTGCAATTTATCATGTTTCTTCATGTTTCTGATTTCCTTTTTAAGAACTCGATTAATGGTGATGTGCTTCCTGGCAATCTTCTGCAGTTTCCTATTCTTCTGAAAAAGACCTCTATTTTTTTGTTTTAATCGTTCAATCTTTGACGAGAAGTGAGCTTGCCTGAGTTTCATAAGTTCATTTTTTGTTTTGATATGACGATCCAGTATGGCATATTCATGTAATTTCTCTTTTAACCTGTGATCCATGTTTTCCAATCTGACAACCATTGGTCACAAAGATCTAATGGAAGAGATTTCACAGTAAGATTTGAATGTATTACCATGACCTTTTTTTGTTTGAGGGATGGACTCATGAGTGAAATCATTTGGTCTTTGAACATGGGTGTCGACTAGACTAGATTCATGAGTAAACTTGTCATAAACTTGAATAGGGGTGTCGACTGGACTGGGTTCATGAGTGAACTCCTCATATACCTGAACAGGGGTATCGACTGGCATTTGAATTGGCTTGTCCCGCTCAATTTATTTGGGCACATTATCTTGCTGATTGACTTTATGGACTTTTCGAATCAATTGGGAGAGAGTCCATGTCATCTCAGAAGACTCCGGAGCCTCCTCATGATCATCCATGCTTTTCAATCTTTCTTGTAATGGGTAACTAGGCACATAGTTATCCATATATAAAAGTGTGTGTGTGCATTTACGTTTGGATTTCTTCTAGGTTTTTCAATTAACTCCTCAAGTTGTTCCACATCAATAATATTTTTAGCAATCGGAGGAGAAATCAGAATTTCAACATTTTCATCTGTAGGGACAGTGTTTTCCACTCTTTCACTGTTAGCTTCCACACCATCAGAACCATGGACATCAAACGAATGTTATGTGCTAGGATTATCATCACTGGCCTCAATTGTGCAATCTGGTGTATTCTCAGGGTCATCACAGATTTTGGCCAGGGTTTTAACAACCTTTTTCTTAGAGTTCGACTTCTTATGTGGAGGAGTGGACTCAATATTTTTATCTTTAGATTTGTCAAAAGCTAGGGTTCTTACAACGAACATATCCCAAGATTCCTGTTTGTGGGATAACGCAAACTTAACTAAAATTTTGACAAGACCAAAATGAAACAGACTGCCTTTAAAATCTTTGGCTTTGCGAACTTGTTCTGCCATTTTTTTCAAACTCTTCAACAAAAAATAGGGGATGTTCACCAAATGGTTACCTTTGAAATGCAGTAGGAGTTGAGCATGACATGGAAACACGATCATGTACCGACCTTCACAAGTGAGGTAGCGTTGAAGTATGGACAACAACTGAGCCCATTTCGGTTCCAACCATGACCTTAATGTTCCTTCTGACCATTGTAATTTCTAATACTGGGGTTGTAGGAGCTGCGTGCAGAGATTTTTGTCGACTGGTTGGCCCTTTGTCCATTTCTGACCAGTGTTGGGGAATTGAATTGCTTCGGAAATGAAATTCTCTGTGACTTCGAATTCCAGCTCGCCCACTTTATCTAATCCACCATGAAAGTGCAGAGCGAATTGAAGTGTAATCGTATCAACATACCCGTCAAATTTCTTGAAGAACGACTCCCATCCATCTTTCTGAAAAATGTGTTTGGTGGCTTCATACTCAGGAAGAGCCTCCAAATCTACATAAGTCTTAGGTTCGTGATGATTCGCCACCATAATTCCACTCAGTATAACAGGAAAGGTTCAAAGGTGAGCAATGTAATTATATGAGGGAAACAGAGGAATAGAGTATGATGTGTGAAATAGGTCGTGAGAGGAATTATAGAAGGACGTTTGAAGTGTCATGGGGATTGATAGCGTGTGAAGGAATGATGATGGTCGTACACCTTTTCAAAATATCATTTCATATGAGTCGTTTCGAATTCAACCATAATAATGCAGTGTATTTTCCATGATATGAAATGTCAAGAAGGATTGAACTCAGCCTTTTAAGTATAGAGTATAGGGATAATGAAATGTCATGGAGTATTGAGGCAGTCCTAGTTCAAGTTATTAATGTGTAATTTAATAAATTAAACTAACATGAAACTGAGCGTACCTGAGTTCGATTACCTACTCCCTGTTATGCATTATTTTCTTACTACAGAGATTTTGAAGCCAATTCTGAATCTAGGGGGCGCCAAAGTTGTAACTGGAATCTGTAATGCTGATAACCACTGTTATTGATTGATTTTTTCTGGCATTGACTGGTACTGATGAAATAAACTAAAATCTGCAGATAAACTTGAACCAATAATAACTTGCTGAGAAAAAGATTTCCTGTTTATGAAGCAAATTATCTGATGACTATCCCTGAACCCTTATTTTGTTCATCCCTAAAAGGAATCAATTAAAATTATGTCTTCAACAGCTTCAAATATTTAACCCATGGTACAATTCTTATTTGTGTGAATAAATGTTCTGGAGTCGAACACAAAAAGAAATCATTGGATTACCGACCATTAACGAATGTCATTAACCAATGCGAGATGACCCACCAGTGATGTCAATGGGCCTCAGGGTACCTATAATACATCCTAACAGGTATGAATAAAGGTCTTGGTGTCGAGTCACCTATAGGATCTATCAACCAAGAGACATTGATGTATTCCCATGGTTGTTAGCAAGGAAATCTGCCATTGAGGCATGCAGATCCCTGGGTACTAAGTAGTCTCTAATATCTACTCCAGATAAGGTGTTGGTGTCGATGGAGTGAGACTTGTTGGAAAGTGGACCTTAACGTATCCCACATCATCCAACGTGAGTGCAGATAGAAATCTTGCAGAGAATAATTTTGTGGGACAGTAATCACTTACTTGTGGATTTTATGAGCCCAAGTTAGTATATGCTCATTTCTTTCTCATGTTTTGAGAGTCTGAGAAAATGCTAAAAGAAAACTCTAGGGGGGTTTCTTTCCCATCATAATCTATCAGGCCTGGTAAAGAATAATCCTATCCCTGATAAATTCCCCTTTCATNCAAATTTATTAATTTCAAAACAAGACAGTGTATAGATAAGAAAATTTCATAAAATAAAATGATCTTACCTTCTTACCTGTTGCAAAAAAGTGATGAAGTTCAATTCTGTACTTGATTTAAAAATCCTGTAAAACTGAAAACAATATGTCAACATATCCAAAAATGTTTTGTTTATATATATATATATATATATATATATTGAAATTTTTTATTATTTACAAAATCTTGAAACAACAAAAATGATCAAGGATTAGCAGGAGGAGAAGACTCTTCTCCTACTATATTTATTTCTGGTTGTTTAGAGATTTCCTGTAGAAAATCATCTCTTGACAAGGGTTTGTTATACACTTTTAATCGATAACCATTTACTACAAAGGAATTTTGAGAGTCATCTATGGTCTTAATTCTGACAGATCCATTATCAAAAACAGTTTCCACTTCATAGGGTCCCAACCATCTTGTCGTCAGTTTTCCTTTGAAAGTTTTATATTTGGAATCAAAGAGCAATGCCCAATCCCCTGGTTGAAAATGATTTTTCTTAATGTATTTATCATGCCATTTTCTACGTTGATTTTGTACAAGGATAGTTCTTTGAAGAGCATCTTTCCTAATTTCTCCCAATTCATTTAATTGCATAACTCTCTGTTTCTATGCCTCATCCAAATTCAAACCCAATTCTGCTGCTATGCAGAAGGTATGAATCTGGAATTCTATGGGAAGGATAATTTGTTTGCCAAATACCAATTCATAAGGGGTATGACTAGTGGTATTTCTCCACATAGTCCGGTATGCCCATAAATCCTCTGGAAGTCTATCCACCCAATCTTTGTGATGTAAATGTATTGTCTTGGTCAAAATAGCTTCTAGAACGTTATTCGTGGATTCCACTTGCCCATTGGCTTGTGGATGGTATGGGGAAGACTTACAGTGTTTTATCCCATATTTATCTGTGAGTTCCTTCATCAACTTAGAAGTGAATTGGGCACCTTGATTAGTAACAATCTCTCGTGGAACATTGAAGTGCGTAAAGATATATTCATAAATAAATTCAACCAGTGATTTCTCAGTTGCTTGATATAAGGATTTTGCCTCTACCCACTTGGTCACAAAATCTATACAAACCAATATATACTTCTTCTTCCTCGACATTGGGGAAATCGGTCCTACAAAATCAAGTGCCCATTTATCAAATGGTTCAATCACAACCTGCGGTCGTAAGGGAATCTCGTCTGCTATGGTAGGTCTTCCCATCCTCTGACAACTATCGCAGCTTTTTACATATTTTGTTGCATCTTTAAACAGTGTTGGCCAATAATATCCGGATTGTAAGACTTTATATGCCATTCTCTTATTAGAGAAATGTCCTCCACATGGCCCGTCATGACAGGCCTGAAGGATATAGGGAATATCATCTTCCTGAACACATCTCCTAATGATCATATAAGGACTTGTATAGAAAAGATCACTTCCTATCCAAGAATAATAAACACTTTGCTGGACAATTCTTTTCTTTTGTGGTGATGACAAATGAGATGGCAGTCTCCCTGTAGCTAAGTAATTTTTCGTATCAGCAAACCAAGGGGTCTTAACAACTAATGCAAATAGATGTTCATCAGGGAAATTATCATTCACTGGAATGTCAATACTGTCTTGAGGAATACGAGAAAGAAAATCTGCAACTACATTTTCTTTTCCAGGCCGATCAACTATAGTGATGTTAAATTCTTGAAGTAGCAAAAGCCATCGTGTGATTCTTCCGGTAGTAACTGGTTTGTTCATCAAAAATATAATAGCAGAATGATCGATATGTACAAAAACCTCATATCCAGTGATGTAATGACGAAATTTTTGAATGGCATGAACTACAACCAAAAATTCCATCTCTGTTACAATGTAGTTCAATTCAGGAGGAGTAAGGTTTTTGCTAGTAAAGTAAATTGCATAGTTTTGTTGGTTTTCTTTTTGTCCAAGAACTCCTCCTAAAGCAGTGTCTGAGGCATCAATTTAAATATGGAAAGGAAGAGACCAATTTGGTCCTCTTAGAATAGGTGCCATGGACAATTTTGCTTTCAAATTTTCAAAAGCATTTTGACAATTGTTATCCCAACAAAATTCTGCATCCTTTGATAACAGTTTAAACATGGGGCTGGCTATCTTTGTAAATTTTTCAATAAATCAACGATAATATCCAACATGTCCCAAAAAACTTCACACATCTTTTTGGGTTTTCGGAGAGGAAATCTTAACTATTACTTCAATTTTAGCTGGATCAACTTTAATTCCTTCTGCAGACAAATGATGACCCAACACTATTCCCTCAGTTAATAGCATTTTACATTTTTCGTGACTAAGGGATAAATTTGATTCCTGACAATGAATCAAGACTTTCTCAAGATTACTTAAGGCTTCTTCAAAGGTATTACCATAAACAGTAAAATCGTCCATGTATACTTCCACACAATCATGAATTAAGTCAGAAAAAATCCCAAGGACTTCTCTCTGAAATGTAGCAGGAGCATTGCATAGTCCAAAAGGTAGCACTTTATAAGCATAAGTGCCCCAAGGACATGTGAATGTTGTTTTGTGTTGATCTTTAGGAGCAATTTGAATCTGATTGCATCCACTATATCCATCGAGAAAGGAAAAGTATATTTTTCCAGCCAAGGTATCCAAGACCTGATCTATAAAAGGCAAGGGAAAGTAGTCCTTCAGGGTTGCCTTGTTCAACTCCCTAAAGTCTACACACATTCTCCATTTCCCTGTCATTTTCTTAGGTACCACAACAAGAGGTGAAACCCACTTGCTGTCAGAAATTGGATAAATGAATCCTACGTTTAATAATTTATGTAACTCTTCTTTCACAAAATATTTTAGGATTGGATTCATACACCTTTGTGGTTGTCTTATTGGTGTTATCTCTGGTTGGATATATATGTGGTGAATACAGGTGTTAGGATTCACTCCTCTCATATCAGTGTACTCCCATGCAAATGCCCCTGACTGTTCTTTCAAAATATGTGTTAACTGTTCCTGTTGGCTGAGACTTAATTCAGAATTGATGTATAGACATTTGCCTGGGATAAGTTCTACTGGAATGGTATATGACCCCAGATGCTCATCAATGGTGAAAACCATAGATGGTGAAAACGAGAAAAATGACTCACTTCGTTCTTGAAATTCCTCTCTGAAAATTTGATCGTATTGAAAATATGTTTGTGGAAACTTGACATTTTCTGTCACAGAAAGAAATTGGCTTAAAATATCATCCTCTGTTGGTTCTTGTAGCGCATGAAATTCATCAACAAAGAATAAATATTATTCCTCATCATTCTCATGATAGGGACATTTTAGCCACCATAATTCTTCTGTAACCGGTTGAGCAGGTGGAAAAAGAGTAAGCTTTTGTGAAGAAATTCCATTTGAGATGAACATATCCCCACCACAACATCCTATGAAAGCATTGGCCGTAGCCAACCAAGGTCTCCCTAAAATGATTGGATGGTATTTCGTGGGATCCTTTGAATGAATAATCATGAAGTCGACAGGATATTCCCATGAAGATAATGTAACAAGAATTTCATCGAGGACCCCAACATGTTTTATAGTTGTTCTATCAGCAAGTTCAAGAACTGTACGGGTAGGGCGAAGGAATTGACTTAGTTGCAATAGTTCAACTGTATTGATAGTCATTATATTAATGGTTGCGACTAAGTCAACTAAATTATTACCAATAGCAACATTGTTGATAGTAACTGAAAATATTGGGTTCCCGGGGTTGGCATACTTCACAATCTTAGGAGTTTCAGAAATACAATTCGATGACTGGCCTACTAGGTGTATCGTGGGTGGATCTTTCTGTTTCCGACATGGTTTCTTCATACAGAGTTCTTTAATGGTCTTGGCATAGATTGGAACATCTCTGATCGCTTGTAACAATGGAATCTTAACACAGACATTTTTTAGTTCATTCATGATGTCAAACTCAGATTGAACAATTGGTTTTTCAATGAGCAACCTCTCAGGAAAAGGAGGTGTTTGGGGAACCTGAGTTTGTATGTTATGCTGTGATTCAGATACTTTATTCTTTGGAATGATGACATCTTTCAAAGATGCCCCATTTGATAAATCATCTACAGGTTCTTCTTTATGTTCTTGGATAATTACCTTTGGTGTTGCTCTTGTTACAGGCTGAGTTTTATTTAAAGTTTTCCCAGATCTCAACTATATTTCTTGTATGGAAATGGGGTTTATGGTGTAAGCTGGGTAGTTTTGAAAGTCAGCACTATGGAGTGGCAGAGGTGGTCTGTTGTTAGGATTTGGAATGGGTTGAGCGGGTAATATGGTGGGACGAGGTGGATTTTGAGGCTGCTGAGGAGTTTGTTGAATGGGTGGTAAAGGAGGTGGAGTAAAACCAGGAAATAACTGATGCATGTTTGGAGGGTATTGAGTACATGGATTCTAGGGAATTGGCATCGCATGCTGTTGTTGGTTATTTCCATAATTATGTTCTCTCATTCCCTGGTACCAAGGTTGAGCAAAGACATTTTGCGGAGGCCAATTTGGCCAGTTCCATGGATGTTTCTATTGTTAAGAGAAGGGTGGATAGTAGCCGGAAGGTTGTGGGGATGGTTCTTGATACATATTCGAGTTCCTAGGTTGCCAAGGCCTCTTAGGTGTAGATGGAGTCCCTGGAGCTTCCCCTCCCTTGAATATAGCTTGTAATCCTGGTAAGGATGGACAATATTCTATTTTATTATTTTCAGTACATATTGCACATACAGAAACATTGTCCAAAGGACATTCTCGTAAAGGATGTCTTTTTCTGCATTTTGGGCAGAATATGATTAATACAGGGTTTTCCTCTTCCTGCTTTTTCTTAATCTTCAGAGTGTCTAACTGAGAGCCAATCGTCCCTAAAATGTTTGTTTTAAAATTTTCCAATAGGTTTCCCAATTCAATTCTAGTAACTCCACCAGATGTGGGTACTTTGGTGTTTTTGTTGACATGTTCTCTCACACTTTTTGCAGTTTTCCCCCTACTTCTCGAGTAAGTTCTACATAGTTCACTGAGTGCTTCAAAGTCTTTCTGATAAATGTCTCTTGAAGCCATTAAGTTGAGAGTGTCAATGTATTCATCTGAAACCCCTTTTAAGAAAAGTGTCTTGATTGCTTCATCTTGGATATCATTATATTTGGATTTTTGAAGAGTATATGTAAATCTTTCTAAGAAATCTTCAAGGTTCTCTTCATCTTGTTGTTGCATTTTAAAAATATCATTTCGAGAATCCTTGGGTCTACAATAGTCTTGCTACTTCTTTAAAATTTTTGTCTTCATATCTTCCCAACATCTAATGACGTACTCTCCTAAACTCATGAACCAACATAATGCAGAATCTTTTAGGGTAGCAGGAAACAACTTCATCTTATGTGCATCCTGGAGATAATTATAACTCCTACACAGGATATCAAACTCAAAAAGAAAGACATCTGGGTCTTCACTACTTTTCTGATAGAGTTATTCTAAGAAAACATAAACTTACTCTTATAAACTGAATCCTAATGATTATCTTAAAACTAATCATATCTTGTCTAATTAATCAAATGGAAACAGTTATGATTTAAGCAAAGGTATTTCTATTCCTAATCTAAAGAAATCACCCAAGGCTATCTACCATTCTCTTAAACATCTAATCATCAAAATATCTATCTGAACCATAAAAGAGAGAACATTTTAATAAACCTTTTAAGCTAAGTATCAAGCAGTTCTAAATCTAAAAAAGGTGAAACTAATAAATGTCCTATTTTACCCTACAAGTAATGGAATCTTCCTTTAATCAAACCATAAGCTAGCTATCCTGACAAAACAGAGTAAGTCTAAACTTAAATTATCTTTAAATCATGATCAAACTGGAAACTGGAAAACAGAACAACTCTAGACTGATCTAGGAGAAAGATTAATTGGTACTCGGTTCATTCCTCAAATTATATAATGGTAAATAACTCATTCCAACATTCAACGATCTATAAGATAATATCAAGCTAAGAACAAACTAAAACGAAAGAATGACCAAGTCAGAATTTAGCAGAGTAACTTCAAATGAAAAACTAACTCACATGCAGATTCTAGAACTAAAAATAAACTAACTATACTATGGAAAAGAGACAGCGAATTGAACCTGTTGGTGAGCCCAACCAAGAGGTGTAATTGCCCTAAAACGAAACCAGAGCTACTCAGATTATTCCATGAATAATTGTTTCATACCTCACGCTCCATAATTCATAAACAAACTCAAATCATTTAACAGAGAATGATATAACGCATAGCAAATTGTATTATCATAAATCACATAACATAATATCATAACCAATGTTTCTTGAGAGCGATCTCAGTTTATATAGATCCTCCCTAAAATAGTCTTGAACATAGGTGCATTAATGTTAAGTACCTAAACTAGATCTGTAAATATACTTCATAAATAACCAAGAATAAACCATAAACCATTCACCATAACATTAACACAAAAAATAGAGAAAACCCTTGAGGTAGGGTAACACCATATAATGGATCCTATTATGGAAGGGATCCTCTCCTGTTCACTTGCCTCTTCGAGGGGGCATCCTCCTATTGATCTACCGCTCCAAATACAATACTTCTCTTCATGTCTCATTACATTGCTTGGACCCCTTTATATAGTGCTACCATCACCTAAGAACATTCTAGAGGAGGAATCTTCTAGAAGTAGTTGAGGTAGGGTAACATCATATAATGGATCCCATGACGAAGGATCCTCCTGCTTCACTTATACCTCTTCAGGGGCATCCTCCCATTGATCTTACCGCCTCCAAATACAATACTTCTTCATGTCTCATTACTGTTTGACCCCTTATATAGTGCTACCTACTCCAAGAACATTCTAGAGGAGGGAATCTTCTAGAAGTAGAACCTTCTAAGAAGTCATCTTACATTTATTATATTCTAATTACTCATTTATTATATCTAACTACCATAGTGGGTCTTATTTAATAATATAGTGGACCTAGTCCACCTTTACATTGAATGACCCTCCACTATTATTACTATGGGCCCTCTCACTCCCCCACTACCTCTCTCAGCTACCTACATTCCACTCTACGAAAAGTGTTGTCCCTAACGCTGATGTACAACCATATACTAGAGTCCCATGGATAAATGTGGACCATAATGTTGAAGTAGATTAGAGAACTATAGTCCCATGTAGAAATGAAATCCACCATGTTGAAGTAGTCCAACCAATTATTGTAAGCTCCGGTCCCATGTCCAAGTGCTCATGTAACTCCCCCTTGGAAGATTTTGGAACCCAATAACCAACTCCAAATGATGCTCCAAAGACTGACACCTATCATGTGGATCCAAATAAGAAGATTCATCCACATAGTGGAAAAAATGGTCGTAGCTTTTTAATCGGGAAATGAATAATACCATCAGAATATGTAGACTCCTAACGTTGGTAACTAGCTCCCATGTGGGACATTGAGGTTCTCATGTATGTGGTAGAGCTACTTCAAATAAAATATTATGAAATTGGTTGTCATCCCATAAATGACAACTATCCATATACCCAATCATCACAATCAGCTTCCCAAAATCATACCAAGTATATATTTTGATTATATTCATCCCCCAGGCCCTCCATAAGAAATCTCTTGCATGTTATTCAATGAATCTCAAATACTACAAAAAACTATCATTAAGGCTTATCCTGAGGTACAAATGTCATCCAATGTGGGAAACAATTGGACTTTGAATGATTCATGAATTTTTTCGTGTTTTAGAAGAAATAGCCATCCGAGCATCCCATGAACTCACTCAATAAGTTACGGTAGTAGTAATCGTGGTTTTTCTGAAAAACCCTAAAAACTATTGAAGCAAAATGCCCATAACTTCACTTCCTATTCGCTTTCGGCTGATATTTTTTGAAATTGGGTGAAATTGTGAGAGGAACTCGGATCTATAATTTATTTAAGTAAATTCGGCACTAGATGCTACAGAAATAAAAAGAAATCGCGTCGTCCGCGGAAATCCTGAAAAAATTGTAGATTTTAAAACTTCAATATCTTGACTTCCCGGACCTCGTTTTGGACAATTTTTTTCAAATTGGGTGTTTTATGAGAGGAACTCAGATATACAACCTTTTTCTGCGAATTTTGCACATAAATATATCAAAAACGTTGAGAATGTCGCGGCCCTCTTTTTCCCCGCCTCCAAAAAAAAAAATATGCAAAAATAAAAAAAATATTTGTCCACAATGTCCTACCAAGGAAAGTGCCTCGATACCACTTGTTGGCACCTAAACCAGATTTGTAATTATACTTCATAAATTTCAACCAAAATAAACCATAAACCATTCACCATAATAATTACAAGAAATAGAAAACCCTTGAGGTAGGGTAACACCAGTGGCAATGGATCCCATATGGAAGGGATCCCTCTGTTCACTTGTTCTCTCGAGGGGAATCCTCCATTGAGCTACCGGGCCTTCCAAATACAATACTTCTCATGTCTCATTACATTGCTTTGAACCCTTATATAGTGCTACCATCACCTAAGAACATTCTAGAGGAGGAATCTTCAGAAGTAGAACCTCTAAGAAGTCCCTCTTACATTTATTATATATCTAATTACCCATTTATTATATATAACCACTATATGGGTCTTATTTAATAATATAGTAATCAGCCCAATCTTACATTGAATTAACTCCACTATTATTACTATGAAGGGCCCTCCTGGCCCCCCACTACCTCTCTCCTCTACTCCTTTACAATTAATCTAAGCTGTGAATCTTAGATCCAAAACACTCCAAAGTTAGTTTGAAATCCACTTACAGCTCTTCATGAGCATGCAGCAGTCAAGAACCGTGGATCATAAGCATCATAATAAACAACTTATTATTCTCTCTACCTCCCTCGAGTCATCACATTTAGTTATGACTCAATCAATCATATGAAACGGACTATCAATCCAATCTAGCCATGTCGTGCAACTCTTTGACATCTCCACTAAGTGTGAGCCGGTACCTGGTACTGATAAGTCTGTTTCAAGGGAACAAGTACCTAACTCATGTCACGTTAGTATCAATATTAGTTTAAAATATCAAAATACATTAAAAATAACTTGAATCATAGGAATACCTTGAATAACTCCATTTAGGGTAAAAGGATGTCAAATGTGTCATGGTAAGGCCAGAAGGAAATGATACTAGATATGAAAATGGGGGTATATCTAACATGACGTAGGAAAAAATATAGTCAAAATCGGAGACTAACAAACATTTACCAACCTTTTCTCTTACCAGATTAGGTAATCCTTCCCAGATGAAATCCATTGCTATTTTTTTATTCTTCCTCAATTCCTTCTTGGTTGTAGTCTTTTCCATTTTTGAACTATCATATCCTATAACAACTGATAGCCAAATATAATATCCCTGTGCCTGTCAAAACACTTTCATCCTTATTCTCCACATATCATACTTAAAACCATTCTGACCATTAAACAGTGGTATTCCATTCTCAAAATAATCCATGATCTACTTCCAGTGGTTAAATTAT